>JAQZBX010054862.1:0-18554 GCA_029593785.1 Cabassous unicinctus | reverse complement strand
TTATTGTACTGCAAAGCTCTTGGTCATCAGCATGATTTGGATTTTTAATATTTGACAGTATTTTCTTTAGCCTACATGTGTTTATCCTCAGGCTATCAACAGTAGAATAAAAGTTTTTCACTAAGCTACATGTTTCACTTGTTATTTTGATCAATCCTCCCTATCACTCTGTGAGATAAATATTATAGGATTGCCTTACATGTTCTGATATGCTCATGAACCCTTACTCCCATGATTAGAACATTCTGTCCCTGAACTCCCAGACTCTATGATCACTTCCTAACCACAGCCATACAGAGAAAATGCTAACACACTCTAGCTGTCCCTCCCTCCTCCACCCCCACCGTTGGTATCACAGATGCTGCAGCCAAAAGAGACAACAGGATGAAGTAGTTTTGCTGCTATATTGGGCCAAAGCTGCTAATTATAACCCTCTGGGAGCTGAACATTCAGAGCATCCCTAATACTTTGCCATGAGCAATATCCATTTAAATATTTCCCTGTAATCATGCATGAAAGCACTGATAAGGACAGACTCCCGGGATATCTGAGCCTAGAGACCTCTTGAAATAACACGTTGCAGATTGCTGAAGATCTTTATTTCTATGTTTCCAAGCCATTTGGATCCAGAATCAAGGGCCAAAGGAGCTATGTCCAGGATAAGCTTTGGTTTCTAAGAAGAAGGTTTAAAAGAGCTGAATGCAGGGTCTTCTCAGGACAACTTTACTTTATTTCAAAGCACGGTATTTACAAGCCCAACATTGTTCACTATTTTCAAATCTACAAATCAGGTTAATTTTAATCAAGTAACTTCTATAGTATAACTTACCTTGTCACCAAGAAGGCAAGAATGAAAAATGTGTAGGAAAGAGACCTTAGAGAGATGTCCTCCAATGATAAAGTGTTACCCCATCAATTTCTTTTGAAGCCTAGAGATTTGGAAGTTCTGATGAAAGAAATTCATTTCTGAGCTGGGATGCTTGTGGTCCACATTCACAAAATGGTGTGAGGCTACAGTTGCCCATGAATTCAGATTTATTTAAGAATTCTCTCTCAGCAATCATTTTCAATAATTGAGGAAACAAATACTGTACTTAGAGTAAATATGGATGAACTGCAAAGAAGTTATTAATGATGGGTCAGTGATTGCTATGTCCACACCAAATGTTTTCTAGAACATAAAATGTCTGCTACTCTCCAAATATATTCAGAGAAGTAAGAATAACCTGTGATTTATTTGTTGTTATTTTTACCTCTGAGTGATACTAAGGCTCAATTTACTGGTAAATTATATGTAAACGTGTTTCTACTATCTCAGATTTTTATAAATAAGGACAAGAATACCCATTACATAGAGAAGTTGCCATTTGAAATGTATAGGCACAGACATGAGTTAAGAAAATAAAATTTCTAAGATTCAATCATTTTACTGATTGATTATAAAGGCAATTTATTGTCTATATAGAAAATTCAGATCTGAAAATTTATGAAAGACATCCACAAAGATTTCCATTAAGAGCATAATTCAGATAGTATTGTTTACCTTATATACTTTTCTGTGTACATATGTCATTTTATACAACTGATAGCCTAATGTATATGACATTTTATATGTTACATTTTCCACTGAGTATTATATTAAAAGTACTTTCCACATCATTAATTCTTCTTACAAAACTCTTTAACATCCACCTGATATTTATAATTGCATATCTGAATTGGTTTAATAGTTCCCTTTAAGGAGACACTTGAGTTGTCTCAATGCTTTCACTATTATAAAGGATATTGTGAAATAAAAGTTGTATGCATAATTTTGCCCACTATTTATTTATCTAGAATAGATTCATTGGAGTAAGAAATACTAGACCAAGATACATAGATAGGGTAAAATTTATTTGCAGAATATTTTAATCCAGCACACCCTTATAAACAATGGATAATATATCTCTCATACATCCTTGCAAATTTGTCAGTTAAAAATACCTCACATTTTAAATTGCACTTCTTGACATTTTAAGATATAGAAAATTCTTGATGTCTCATGCTTTTCCCTGAAATTACATTTTCATTAATTTTGCCTTTTTTAAAATAAATTATCTGAATAGACTTTATTTTTCTAAATGTTATTTTTATAGAAATAGTTGTTGGTCATACTTTTGTAATTATTTTCAGGTGTGTTCCATGTCTTTATGTAGTTGAAGCTATCATATCTGTCCTAGGTTTATACATATTTACTTAATCCCTTTCCCATATGGATATCAGATACATATTTATCACATTGTTTTCTTTATTAAACAGATTTATGTTATTTTAAAGTTTTTAATAAATATGATGCTTTTTAAATTTTTTCCTTATTTTGGTTTTTCCCATTATTTTGGTGATAATATGAAGAAAATAGTTAGCTGTTTTGAAAAATGCTTATTAGTTATTGAAAAATTTTATTGCTCCCAGTGCTGTACTCATAATATTCTTTTCAATATTTTTTAAATTGATATCCTTTTGACAATATTTTATTCTTGTTGAGCTTATGTCTTTTAAGAGTATTTTTTAAATACCAATAAGCCTTCATTTTTATTTAAGAAATATAATCTTTATTCTATTTTCTGATATATCAATTTCTGCAGCCTAATTTATTCTAATATAATTTGCAGTTTTCACTTTTTGAGGTCAATACTTAGTTAATTTTAGCCTCACTTATTTAGTTTCCTTTTCTTCCTGATAATATAATGAGCAAATATTCAAAATAAGAATATTAATGTGCATATTTAAATTTTAGTTCATTTAATAATTAATTTGGAAAGCTGTAGAAAACTATCTTGTTAACTTTAGGAAAGAAGCTTTGACAAAAGTATAATGATTTCCTTCAATTCTTCTATGCTCTTTGCTATTATTCCTATTTTATATATGAAAAAGTTAAGGTTTAGTAATAGAGAGTCATACAATCTTCACATGGCTGAAAACAAAATACAAAAACAGTCTGTTTATACTAAAAAAATGTGTTCTATTCAATAAATTATGGTGCCTGCATACCATCAAATTAAAGTATCTGTTTTCAGAACATATTCAGAGAACATTTCATAACCTTCCTCAAAATGAGTGTTGATTTCTACAGTACTCCTGAAATTTAAGTTTCGCTTGAGTTTTACAATAGTGAATTCAGGAGTTTCAAATAATTTAGGATATATACATTGCATCATACTGTTTGTTTTATTCTCTACAGGGTATCAATCATCCAGATGGATTTTGCTAAAGAAATGATTGTATTCGTACACAATTCTGTTTCAGTGTAGCATGAGCTCAAAAACTGAACTGTCAGGGGGTTTCTTATTTTGGTCTCAAATACTCACTCATGCCTGTTGATTCTAAAATCACTACATCAAACCGAATTTCATGCTGAAATAACTTGATGTTTTCTATTCACCCTGAAACAAGGTAAAATTAATAAGGAAACCAACTCTGCAGCTTAGCCTTATCAGCTAGTGTGATGAGAAACACAGTGTATTAAGTGCTGATAGTTCAAGTCTATTCTCCTCCTTACAGGCTTCTTTCTATTCCTGTTTTTCTATGGCAGAAAATATATGGCAATGATTGGAAAGTATTCATTTATCTAAAATGCAGGAGATTTGCCTGACATTACAACAGTCATAAAAACATGCTCAGTGCATTTGTGTGTGGTAAGAAGAAGGCTATGTATTCAACATGTAGTTCCTAATATGGCCCAACATTAAGGCTGGGATTTATCTGCTTGAGAGTTTCCATCAACGTTACAGGAAAAATAATCATGACAAATATATAAATTGCTTCTTTAAAATTTCTCTATCACTATTGCAAATCCTGTGATATTTGCAGATAAATCATTTATCCAAATGATAACTTGGATCCATGAAGCAGTGAACAACATGACAGAATTCATCTTGTTCAGCCTGACACAGAAACCAGACTTACAGAAACTCTTCTTTGTCATGTTTACAATTATATATTTAATCACCCTGGCAGGAAATCTACTTATTATAGTGACACTCAGCAACAGCCCAGCCCTGGGATGCCCCATGTATTTCTTTCTGTCTTTCTTATCTTTCATAGATATCTTTTCTTCATCTGCTATGGCCCCCAATATGATATTTGATTTACTTTCTCAGAGGAAAACTGTCTCCTTTGGTGGATGCATGACCCAGCTCTTTGCAGAGCATTTCTTTGTAGGAGCTGAAATCATTCTGCTCATGGTGATGGCCTTTGACCGCTATATGGCCATCTGCAGGCCCCTGCACTACATGATAACAATGAGCTGGTGAGTATGTGGTCTCCTGGTGGTCATGTCCTGGCTAGGGGATTTCTTCATGCCCTGATTCAAATATTTTTTATGATATGGTTACCTTTCTGTGGACCCAATATCATTGACCATTTCATGTGTGATCTTTACCCTCTGCTGAAGCTTGTCTGCACTGATACTCACATCTTTGGACTCTTTGTTGTTGCCAACAATGGGGTGCTGTGCATGCTCTGTTTTTCTATTCTTATCACTTCTTATGTCTTTATTCTATGCTCCCTGAGAACTCACAGCTCTGAAGGACAGCGGAAGGCTTTCTCCACTTGTGCCTCCATATTACCGTGGTCTTCTTACGCTTTGTACCCTGTATATTTATGTACATTTGGTCCATGATCACCTTCCCAATTGATAAAGCAGTGGTTGTATTTTATACAATAATAACACCCATGTTAAACCTTTTAGTTTATACTCTCAGAAATGCAGAAGTGAAAAATGCCATGAGGAAACTTTGAAGCCAAGCAGTGTTCATGGTTAAGAATTGATGAGAACAAACAAAATGAAAGAAAATCTGTTCATATGTTATAAAGTATGGCTAATACAAATAATAATGGTGTTGCAATCAGAAATTTTAGGTTTTAATACATTACATTGTTTTCCTATCAGTAATCCTTAAAGTTTCCTCTTTCATAAAGATTAATGTTTGATTAAATAATGATTAAGTGCTTCCAAATAGAAACTTCCTTGAATTTACAAGTTATTATTAAAAGGGATAGTCTAATTGACATAAAATTGTTACAATATTTGGAAAATCCATGGGTTTCTTTAATCAAAGAAACAATACTTTTCAAATGTCTAGCTGTAAATTATATAAACAATAAGCCAATTACTTAAAAATAATAAACAAAAAGAGATAATTATTTTGTTGAAAATTCGTATTTCTAAAGTTAACTGCTGAATTCTAGTGGACTTATTATTAGAGATAAGGTGCAACCAGAAATGAAAGTACATGGAGATGAGGGGAAGTCCTAAGGCAGAACTCATTCCAAAATAAATGTTGCTATGTTGTATAACTTGAAGAAGCTCCATTTTCATTGTTACCTGGAAGGTACTTTCCATGATTAAATTATGTAGTCTGGCAGAAGCTAAGGAGGGATATATAATTTTTCCAGTTATAACCATAGAGCAAATTGAACATGATATTCCAAGATAGATGACATATGACAAGCACTTTTTTCCCCTGAAACAGCTATTCAACCCTGAACCTCCAAAATTAATTTATGGGATGGATTTTTACATTTTGTTGATAGGACCAGAAATAGCTTATTAAAAATAAAAGTAGCTGGTATGAAAAGCAGAGTTTATCATATCTATGAAATCAAGACAGTTTGCACTTTCAAATTTTAATAGAAAATTGCCTACCAGTTGCAGACCAATGAAATGGGGAGTCCTATGAAAGGTAGACACTTACATTGCAACTCTCAGAGAAAGAATCCAGATAAAAGAAGAAGATTCAGATCAAAACCAAGGCCAATCTTAGTGTCCACTGCTTATTCTTAGGAATTAACTCATGTTACTCCATAGCCACACTCTATCTCATGCTTAATATAGATTATCAGGTTAATATTCAACGGTTAAGTAAACAATTCATTTCTCAATAGTGGCTAGCTCATTTCCTGGTCACCAAATATCGATGTGCTCCCATCATATTTTCAACCCCCTTGCATTTAAATAAGACCATGTGTCTATCTCACAAAAGTGAAGTGTGCCTCACTCAGTGTGAACAATTAAGTGGCCAATGTGCTACTATACAGCAACCTTTTTCCCTGCTTCACCAAGCATAAATGACTGCACTAAAATTGGAGGGCTACACAAATGAAGCAACCTGTATAACTGAGTATTTACAAGTTGAACAACTGCCCTACAGGATCACTGAACATTCAGTGGATTTTAACTGTTCAGGAAATAAAATTGTATTCTAATAGTCAATGATATTTCAGGATTCATTTACTACTACAGCAAATTTACCTTATTCTGACTAATGCATTCACTAAATTTGTCTTAAAAGCCCTGTAAGTATTATTAAAGGCACAGATTAGTATAGCTCTTACATTATTATGTTTCTCAAATAGGATAATGGAGAAATAGCTATCCTTACAAAACAAAATTCAGTTAGAGCTTCTTTCTGCAGCACTTTAACACACTACCCCAACTGAAATAATTAAATGATAAATACAGATATTTTCTTTTTCACTCTACCTAAAATGGAAGGCAATGCGGAAAAAAAAGCAATGCAATCATAGAAAGGGAGTACTAACAACAATTACGAACTCCAATATGCACTCAGACATCAATGCATCTTGAGCAAATTTTTAGCTGTTCCGGACTATTCCCACTTCTACACATTTTTCTTAGCATATTTTCCAATGATGTATTGATTTCCTGTAACCCTTATCTTACGCCTTATCCTTTTCTCTCAGAAGGCTTTTCCTCCTACTAACTGTCAGGAAAATAGAGACCATCACAGAATGACTCACTCATCTTCAATACTCTTCATCAATAAATGTATTAGTAAACCATTTTCAGCATTATGCCTTCCTGTTCAATGAGCAAAACCTGGGCAAGGCTCCTGTATATATATTTTAACATTTTAAAATTATTTTAAGTTTTTGGAAAGTATATCGCTCATACATTACTATACATAAACAATAAGAGTATAGCAATAGTTGTAAACTTACCAAACAAACATACATAACATCAAACAGGGCTCTCAAACCTCACTCTACCACCAATACCTTGCATTGTTGTGAAACATTTTTAACTAATGATTAAAGAGCATCCTAAAAATATTACTACTAACCAAAGTATTTTCCCCGAACCCACCTTAATATTATTATTTTTATATCATTTATACATGAGCATACATAAACAAGAACTGTATAGTAAAAGTTGTGAACTTACAAAACAAGCACTGATAACATCATACAGGGTTCCCATACTTCAACCCTCCTCCAACACCTTGTATTGTCATGAGGCATTTGTTACAAATTATGGAAGAATATGATCAAAATCTTACTGCCAATTTTAGTCTTTAACTTATATTTGGTGTATTTTCCCCCAACCCACCTTATTATAATTTTTAAAATATATTTTTATGACAGAAGCTGTAAACCTACAAAACAATCATGCAAATGTACAGAATTCTCAAACAACACCCTTCTATCAACACAACACACAGTGATGGAACATCTCTTACAGATTATGAGGTAATATAATCCGATTATTACCAGGTCCACAGTGTACATTAGCACACATTTTCCATACTTCCCCATTACCAACACAGTACATCTTTGGCATACATGCAAACCATTACATTATTACTGTTAACCGCAGTCCATAGGTCATTCCAGTTGTATTTTTCCCATGCTTCTCCACATTCCCACCACCCTGCAATAATGATGTACATCTGCTCTAGCTCACAAATGACACTCTTGCATCTATAGCATCAACCGTTGTTCTCATCCATATCTGGGTTTACTGTGGTATTCAGTCCCTAGAATATTCTCTAGCTTTCTATCAATTGCCACTTACATCCCTAGACTACTGTTTTCAGCCACATCTCCATTTATAAACCAGCTGTTACTCAATATAATGTGTTACCATCAACTCTGTACATTTCCACAATTTTACATTAAAGGTAATTAGAACTTCTACATACATTAAATATCAGTAGTCAATCTCAGTCCTCCTCTTATCTCCTTTAAGAATCCACCACCTACCACCAGGTCTTGAAGATATTTTCCTGTTTTCTTCAAGAAGCTTTATGGCTCTTGCTTTGATACTTAGGTTTTTGATTCATTTTCAGTTAATTTTTGTATAAGGTGTGAGATAGGGTTCCTCCTTCCTTCTTTTGCAATGAATATATAGTTTTCTTCAGCACCATTTGTTGAATGGACTGTTCTGCCTGAGGTGGGTGGGTGTGACAGGCTAGTCAAAAATCACTTGACCATAGATGTGAGGGTGTTTTTTAACCCCCTCACAATTCAGTTCCTTTGGTTTATGTGTCTGTCTTTATGCCACTACCACACTGTTTTTACCACTTTAGCTAGGTAATGTGAGTTAAATTCCAGAAATGAGAGTCCTCCATCTTTGCTTTCCTTTTTAAGATGTTTATGGATATTCAGGACCCCTTACTTTTCCAAATAAATTTGATAATCATGTTTTCCATTTATTAAAAAATGCTGGTGGAATTTTTATCAAGATTGCATTGAATATGTACATAAATTTGAGTAGAATTAACATTGTAATGATATTTAGTCTTCCAATCTGTGAGCAGGGTATGTTCTTCCAATTATTTAGGTCTTTTTAAAACTTAACAATGAGTTGTAGTTTTCTGAATACAAGTTCTTTATATTGTTGGTTGGGTTTATATCGAATATATGGGTTTTATCTGTCATATTTTATTTTCACCACTCTTTTTGACACTTTTAGTTACTTTTATTGATATAATCATCATTTCTAGACTCTTTTCCAGGCCTCTTTCTCCGGTCTTTCCTTTTCAGGCTGTACCACACCCTTTAGTATTTCCTGCACAGCAGGTCTCTTGGTTACAAACTCTTTCAGTTTTTTTTTCTGTGAGAATATTCTAAACTTGCCCTCATTTTTGAATGACAATCTTGCTGGATAAAAGATACTTGGCTAGAAGTTTTTCTCTTGCAGTATCTTAAATATATCATACCATTGTCATCTTGCCTCCATGGTTTCTGATGAGAAATCAGCACTTTATCTTATTGGGCATCTCTTATATGTTATGCATTACTTTTCTTTTGTTGCTGTCAAAATTCTCTCTTTGTATTTGTCACTTGACACTCTGATTAGTATGTGTCTTGGAGTTGGTCTATTCAGATTTTTTTGAATGGGAGTACATCATGCTTCTTAGATCTGGATATCTATGTCCTTCAATAGGGTTGGGAAATTTTTTTACCAGTGTTTCTTCAAATATTCCTTCTGCCCCTTTTCCCTTCTCTTCTCCTTCTGGGACACAAATGACATGTATTTTTGTACATCTCTTCTCTCGTTTAGTTCCCTGAGCCCTTGTTCATGTTTTTTCTATCTTTTCTTCATCTGTTCTTTTGAAGGTTCAATTTCAGAGGCCATCTTTTTAAGCTCACCAGTTCTTTATTCTGTCTCCTCAAATCTACTATTATATGATTCCAGTGTATTTTTAATATCATTTATTGCACCTCTCATTACCATATAATCTGCAATTTTTCTATGTATGTTTTCATATTCTTCTTTGTGCTCATCCAATGTCTCCTTAATTTAGCCATCTCATTGAATTCATTAAGGAGATTTGTCTGAACATCTATCATTAGTTGACTCAACTCCTTCATGTCCTCTGGAGGCTTGTTCCTTTAACTGGGCCATATCTTCATATTTCTTGGTGTGGATTGCAATTTTTTGTTGGTGTCTTAGCATCTGGGTTACTAGAGTATTTATTCTGGGTGCAGTTTTTCTCTTTAGTTTAGGGCTTCCTGCTCTTTCTCCCTTGCTCTTTGTTTAGTGGGAGCCAAGGATGTAGTTGATGCTATAAGCTTTGGAGGCTCAAGCTGTCCTCTTTGACCCAAGGACCAATGAAGCTTATCCCAACTTTTTCCTTTTCCAGGGATAGGGATAGAGGCAAAGCTATGTCAAATAATACAACTCATGCAGGCCTAGACTGTAGATGCCCAGAGAGACTGTTGAAGCTTCATGACCCTTTCTCCCCTGCTTGGGGTGGGGATGGACCTGCAGTTGTGGGCAGCTATCTATGCAGTACAGGGCCAAGATGACTGCAGTTGCCCAAGTAGACTTACAATTATTCAGTCTGTGCTGTCTAAATGTACCTGCAGTTACTGGATAGGCTTGTGCAGGGCCCACTAGCTTCCTCCTTATGAGAGGTGGGGCTGAATCCTTGGATGAGGCTGCAGGCCAATCTGCATGAAAGGAACTAGTCTCTATCTCACTATGAATTTCTTTCAGTCCAGCTTCCCCTCATGCTAGGGATTGAGTCAAAATGGTGGCTACTGGTCTCCTTCTGACTTGGACAGGCTCAAATTTAGCTGATCTTAGGGTTATATTTTATCCAACTGAATTTTAATCAGTAGCTGACATCTGTGGCCAACTGTCTCTTCCTCCTCTGTTTTTGGGAAATGGAGTTTCCAATTCCTGCCACAGAATAGCTCCTGGGGTGGCTTGTGCTGTCTAAGATGATGATCTCTGGCCTCCACGGCATGGCTAGTAGTTTCCTGGAGAAGCTGTCACAGCTCCCCCCGTGCTTCCTCCCTCCCCGAGGTGAGTCTGGGGCTTAGGCCTGAGTTGCAATATGATCTAGATAGAAAGAAGCCGGTCCCTACCAGGACTGTGATTTTCAGTCAGACTTTCTTCGCCTCATGCTGGGGATAGACTCTAAATTGTGGCTACCAGCCTCCTTCTGACTTGGTCAGTCTCAAACTTTAGCTGTTCTTAGTGTTATACTTTAGCCAACCGAATTTACTAATCAATGGCTGAAGTTGATGCCCAACCGTCTTTTCCTCCCCCATTTTTGAGGAAGTGGAGTTTCCAATTCCAGCCACAGAATAGCTCCAGAGATAGCTTGTGCCTCCAGTGGGGGATGGGCATCAGCCTCTTTGGTGTAGAGTGCTTTACTTATGTATCTTCTCTGCAGATGTGCAGTGTTCTCCTTCCATTCTTTCAAGGATGTTACAGGATACACTTCTGGTTTCCTGGAGCTCCTAAACAAGTGTTCTAGATAGCTCTGGGTGTTCACCAGCTGCCCCATAGCAAGAGCTGATTCTAGGAGCTCTTTACTCAGCCATCAACTTTCTGGTTGTCCCTCCTGTATATTTTTAATTTGTCAACATGTATGTGTCCTAAAGCTCCTTCCTGTCTCCTCAGTAATATTCTTTCTAGTGCCTATCACCAGACCACTCAAAATGTGTTTTTTGGGTTTTGTTAAACCCTAATGAGGATTGTGGCCCTAGAAGTAAAAGCAAGGGAGGGGATTACAGAATCCTTCTCCTTTCTTTGCTGCATGATAAAAATATTAGAGGTTAAAGTTTGTTAGAATTAAAGTTAGAGTTAGAGTTTAATTTGAAGATAAAGTTAGAGCAACAGTTAGAACTACCATTAGAGGTAGATCATAGTCATAGAGTTCGAATTAGAGATAGAGTTGCAGTTGTTAGAGTTATTGTCATTGCCAGGAAATTCTCACTAGGATTAATGTCATTTGTTTCTGCTGACATCCTCTTACTTAAAGAACTAAAACCAAGGAATCATAATGACAAAAGCAATACCCTGCATAAGTAAATAAGTGTGTTACTGGATCCCCAAGGGCACCCACTTCTTCCTCAAAGAACTTTTCTAATGGTGCATTTTTCTGCAGTTGGTAGGATGTCCACATCACCCCTCATTATCTTCTTAAGTAGAGGAACGGCTTGAATATAAGGTGCCAAGTGAGTTACATTAATCCAAATGATTCTTGGCAAGAATATAACCAAGTCTACTTTAGAGATCGAGACAGAAGAAGTGGTAGCAGAACCCTCCTTCCTACAATATTTTCATTCTCTAGGTGTATTTTTACAAGGGGATCCTGCTGTGTGCCATTTTCTCACTGACTTCTCTGAGTCATATAACATAGACCCTCACTCTATATCTGATGATTCTCATCTGTAAGGTAGAAGAATTGGCTCTAATCCTCCTAATCTATTATGATATACTGACTTCTTGGCACTCATGCAAAAAGCACTTATTATATCCATACCTATGAATTAACCAAAAGTGGAGGAGAACTGCTGGAAATCCAGTCTTCTAAGACTTCTCAATCAATCATTAATTAGAAGGTCAGACACAAAAAGATCACATTCGCACAGCATATTCAGGTGGTGTTTATTTTTTATTCAACAGTTGCTATTTTAAGAAGAAATAAGTAATATGAGAAAATCTTATATATATTTTTCTTACATATTTACTCTTGTAGTTACTATTTTTATTATCTCCATTCCTTTGTATAGATCCATAGATCCATCTAAAATCATTTTTCCTCTGCTCGAAGGGCTTCTGTTCATATATCTTATACTATGTGTCTGCTGATGGTTAATTCTTTTAGTTTTTGTATGTATGAAAAACACTTATTTTGTATTTGTTTTCAGAAAGATCTTCTTTCTGTGTATGTATTATACCTAGGCAATTTTTCCTTTCTGAAATTTTTCTTTCACATGGTGCCATACTATCTCCTTGCTTGCTGTGGTTCTGAAATTAAAAAATGATGTCATTCTTCTCTTTTTCCCCAATACAACCATATTTTTTGCAACCTCTTTACAAAATAAGGCATTGAAACACAAAGAAGAAGAGTAATTTACCCTAGATGACAGGGTTTTCCAATAATGACAATCAACAGTGTTGTCTTTATGGATATGCCTGCCATGCAAACATTTCTTTCAATTTAATTCTAAAAATATTTTCCAAATATTTTCTGTGCAAAATACACTAGTTTGATGATTTCACAGGTTATATTTTGTTATCTTTCCCAATAAAACTATTTCATTTAAGGTTCTGGTAAGGTATTTAACACTTATAATATCACATATTAGTAGGTTGAAGAATTTGGAAAAAAAATGCAGGTTTTTGTCTTTGGTATATAATCCTCTAGGATGTCAAAACAGCCCATTCATACAGAGTATGTCCCCGTGCATAAATCTGAATTTCTGCTTAGACTTCCCTCTGTCCTGCAGCCATCAAAATGATTCCAAAATCAAAGTTTATATTGTGCTTAAGTAAGTCACCAGGATGGGGCCTACTGTAGGAAAGGAAATTAGAGGCGTTCTCTTTCCTCAAACATCTCTGCCCTGTTCAACTGCTACATGTTGGATTTACCTGAGCAGTAAGTCCTGACTAACTCTGGTGATAGACAAAATCTCCTAAACAATCCACAACTGGTTTGAAACAGTATTTCCTCCCCCATCACACCCAGTTTGTGCACACATCACAATGCCAGTGTTTTATTAGATAAAATAACACAATGTTTAGAGCTCAGGTTTAGAAATCAGATGAATCTGGATTTAACTCTGAGTGTTAGTAATTATTAGCTTTTGAATTTGGCCAGATTTCTACATAAATATATGTGGTATTATTTTATTCATGGAGATTATAAAAGATTCAGATGATGTACCACACTTACAGAATGACTGATACATAAAAGTGTTCATAATTTATTAGTTTTGTGAGACTTACATTTTAAAAAAACTTTTACAGACTTTTTGGGGAATCTTTCTTGCACTGTCAGATCTTTTTAGTGGAAGGATCAAACATGCATAAAAGATTTCAGAACTATCGGGACTGGTGAATCTTTATTGAATATTTAAAAACTTGTCTTTTTTTCCTCCTAATTTCTTCATTTGCCCAGTTTCCTAACAATCATAAGAGGAAAAAAGAGAATAGATATATAGAAATATGTCACAACATGACTTTTCATTTCCTGTACAAAAGATGACAATAGACAAAAAGAGTATATTCAATTCCTGACTGCATTCTAAACTTTGCATGCATAATCTCATATCACAGCACAGTGGTCCTATGAGATAGGTTCATTTTCATCTCTTTTGTACAATTATAGAGAAGTAGGCAAAAAGAACCTGATAATCTTTCCCAAGATTGCATTGAGTGTAAGCAGAAGAGCCAGTCCCAGTCTTTGGTGGTTAAGCTTATGTGTCATTTTGGCCAGGTGTCTAGTTGTTTGATCAAGCAAGCCCTGGAATAATTTTTACTATGATGACATTTCATGGATTTAAATCATGTGATTTAGTCATATGAGCTGATTGCATCTATGGCTATTTACATCTATAATCAACTGAGAAGATTGCCTTCAGCAATGAGAGAAATCTCATCTACACAACTGAAGGTTTTAAAAGGAAAGGTGATTTCAGCAGTCAGAGAGAAAATTCCCATCTCTTCTTCAGACAACCAACTCTTCTTGGGGAGTTCATCAGAGTTCCTGGATTGCAGCCTTCCCTTCAGAATTTGTATTCATACATACGAATTGTAATGTGAGACAATTTTATAAAATCTCATAATATTTACAGATATCTCCTTTAGGTTTGGTTTCCCTAGAGAACCCTAACTAATACAGCTTAGTATTGTAAATGAGTCTTGAGAAACAGAATCTGGAAAAATGGGATTTCTGTATTGTTTCTGGGATATTTGCAACTAATTATCTACCCTGAGTAAAAGATCCAAAGGCAATAATGATTCTGCTTCCAAAAATCAATGGGCCGCTAATAGTCCATGGCATAAGTTGGCAATAGGGATCTGTAAAATATCACCATTAGATATGGCTATTTCCATGCTTATAAGAGGTAAGGTTCAAAGTGAGAGTGTTTTTGGCACCTTAACAGAGTTTTGTAGTGTTAAAAGGTACAATAATGTTGGCTGGTTTTTCCTAAACACACTGGATACTGTTATAAAGAAAGGGATAAGCTGAAGACTTCAAATTTACAACTTACACACCACAGGAATAATGTGAAGATTTCTATGTGTGCCCTGAAATAAAATCTTCTTTCCTGCTGCCTCAGACTTGAGATCTCTGAAAACTTGACCCAGAGACTCATTGTGCTAATAGCAGAATTAAAATTGAAGCTAAAAATCTCAACCTTGGTGGTTGTCTGCTGTTAAAGTGAAGGCAGAAATGAATGGGATTCTGAAAATTGGAATGCAGACATACAGGTTGATAATGATGGCAGAGGGACATTGAAACTTAAATTCTACTGAGTTTTTGCCAGACATCTCTAATGGTCTGCCCCAAGGAAATACCTTCCTGAACTTCAGTATGCCTCAAGGGGTCTGCCATCCAACATCCACCTGAAGAAATTAATC
The DNA here is from genome assembly GCA_029593785.1 of Cabassous unicinctus. Classification (NCBI taxonomy): domain Eukaryota; kingdom Metazoa; phylum Chordata; class Mammalia; order Cingulata; family Chlamyphoridae; genus Cabassous; species Cabassous unicinctus. Next base: position 3,382 of record JAQZBX010054862.1, on the reverse strand, counting down.
CTGTCTCAGGTGAAACTGTAAAAAGTATTCCCTGAGATAATTAGCTTGCAGGACATTTCTAATGCTTCTCATTATCCACTCTCACCAACCCTCTTTTCTTCTAGACATATAACTAGACTAAATTCCCAACAAGCCCCAAAAGATGAAGTAATAAGTGTGACTCACAAGGACTAAGCTAAGCTCCAAAAGAACTGCAAGACTTTTACAATTTATATAGACAGAAATCGAGGGAATATGTATGGGAATGGATATTAATATTAATAAAATGGTGGAAGAAATATAAAGTTGGAGCAGGTTGAATTTATTGATATGGCCTCACTTAGCAGAGGTTCTGGGCTCAATGTTGTAGCTCAAGGGAGGGGTTAGACATCGCTGTAACTTTTTGGGTGGCTGGCTGAAATATGGATCAAAAGATGGCTGACATTCCCTGTTTGCAAAATGCCAGAACTGCTCTTATACTGTAGATAAGAGGATCAAAATGTTTAGAGAGATTAGAACACTAGAATGGATTTCTCATCTAAGACCTGTTCACCCACCCCAGGAATATGCAGAGGACACAGCTTTCACCAAGATCATGAGGAATAAATTTGTGAGTATAAATCAATCTTTTCTGAAGAGCTCTGTGGTTGCTCTTCTCTGTAGAGCAGATATTACCTTGGGAACTCTCATCACTGAACTGGGGTATTTAAACACTGTGGAGATGATTGGATCCTGGGTTTAGCAGAAGATAAGTGGCAGCACTTAATCACTAATGACAAGGTGGGTGTGGATACCACACTGAACAGCAGACTCAAAGCAGCAATTAAAATAATCTGAGTTGCAGAAACCTATGGCATTGGCATAGGATACCTAGAAGTAATCTTGTTGGGCAGTTTATTAGGCAAGTAGGCAGTCCTAAATGATATGTGTAAGTAGAAGATTTCTAATTAAGTGAACAAAAGTCTAACTTGAATTACAGAAACATAGAGCTATGACCATTAATTGATTCCCAGACTTGAGAAAGTTTACAGACCCAAAGCCCCTTAAATGAGGATAAGGCCAGGTCCCCTTGAGGAAGGTTGCTGTTATGGAGCCAAAATTTTATCCTGCTAATCTTCCTCCTACCCTTCCCCAGAGAGACCTATGGCCTTTTAACAGGGCAAGTGTTCATTGGGAAAGGAAATGATGAGAAATTTCAGGGATTATTAGACAATGGCTCAGAAGTGACATTAAATCTAGGAGACCCCAAATATCACTGTGGTCCACCAGTCAGAGTAGGGACTTATGGAGACCAGGTGATTGATGTTGTTTTAGCTCAAATCCATCTCATAGAGGATCCAGTGGGACCCTAAAACCATTCTGTAGTTGTTCCCCAAGATCAGGAATGCATAGTTGGAGAAAATATACTGAAGAACTGGCAGAACCCACACATTGGGTCCCTGACTTATGGAGTGAGTAATTTATGTTAGAAAAGCCTGGTGGAAGCCACTAGAAATGCCCCTACTTAACAAAATAGTAAATCAAATTTTTCATTATTCCAAATCATTTTATTATTATTTTTTAAATTTATATTTCATTTCTTATTTCTTAATTTTAAAACTATCATTAATTCATTTTCTTATTAATTGTATTTGACTATTTTGTTGGCTCCATTTTTGAAGAAGTTTTGGATTACAGAAGGATTACAACTATGACAGGGAAAGAACATTTGTGTAGGGTGTCAGTGATGGGGGATACGCAAGAGAATATTGAGCTGGGCATTCATATAAGGCATATAAATGTGTTCAGTTGTTCATGGGGTATTATCACATTGGGTGGAGAGTCATACAATAACCAAAAAATATCAAATTCCCATCCTGGGGAGCTCTGCCACTTTCTCTGATGGTACAGCAAGGATTCATTTATTACAGGGGCAATGACTAGTGAAGGAGGATGATCCATTAATGGGCCCTTAATATTGATGACTGTACTTATGAGCCTTTACTCTTGAAATTGACACTTAGTCTAGTATTATAGGGTGCCTAAAAGTTACCTCCTGAGAACCTCCTTGTTGCTCAAATGTGTCCTCTCTCTGAGCCAAACTCAGCATATAAATGCATTACCTTCCCCTAAGCATGGGACATGACTTCTGGGGATAAGCCTCCCTGGCACCAAGGGATTCCTACCAAGAACCAAATAGCAATGCAAATGGAAAAAGGCTTTGAGCAAAAAGGAGGAAAGGTAAAGACAAATGAGCTTTTATGGCTAAGAGATTTTAAGGTGAGTCAGGAGGTCATTCCAGAGGTTACACTTAAGGATGTTTCAGCAGGTTCTCATTGACTGCCAAAATAAATACTACCTCAAATAGTGGGGTCTGTGAGGGCTCTGAAAACATTCAGATGCTATAGTCAGGGCAAATAGCTCAGGAATTTAATGCCTTGCAAGTGGGCCCTACTTTGGAATTTATGCTCCCCCATGCGACAGAGTTGGACTCAGTTATAGTTTCCCTAAATATGGCTCTTCTGACTCTTCTATTTGAACCTATAATTAGTACTAAGGTTCATAGGGGTACATTCAGTATACTTCAATCTTTGGGCTGTCTACATGCCAGCTGGGCTCTGAATCTCAATGGAATTGCAACACTTACACTAGAGTTCATTGGAATCACCGAGGACAGCTACCAAGGGGAGGATGATGGACAATAACCATCCCAAGGAACTGAGAGATTCTAAAACTGCAAGCAAGAGAGTCTCATCCATCTGCCCACGGGAATGTAGCCCACTCTCATTTAGAGCTAGAGTGGGCATCAACATCCCAGAATCCTCAGGATTGGGGCATCAACTATGGACTAAAGTAGACTTACTGGTATTCTACTATAGATTTATTGTGATCCTAGAAATGGAAGAAATTATATCATTGATGTAGATGCAGTGGCCACTGAAGGTTCTGAGGGTAGGGAGAGGGAAAACAGTAGAAATTTGGGGACATTTTTGGACTTGGAAATTGTCCTGAATGACATTACAATAACAGATACAGGCTATTACATATCTTGCCATAACTATAATCCATGATTAGTGGCAATGCTCCAAAACATTTTCATCAAATGTAATGCATGTTCCACACTAATGAAGGATGTTGTTAATGTGGGGAATTTGGGGAGATGTAGGGAGCAGGGCATATGGGAATATCCTATATTTTTATGTAACATTTATTTAGTCTAAATAATTTTTAAATAAAAAATATATATTTTAAAAAAGACACAATTTAAAAAATCAATACTGGATTCCTTGAGGGATTGCAGAGATCAGTGCCACCATCAAGGACTAGAAGGATGCATGAATGGCGTTTCCCCCCACATACCATCACTATCCTCTTTGACCTGTGCAGAAAACAGACAGATCTTAGAGGATGAGTGTGGATTATC
>JAQZBX010054861.1:0-18548 GCA_029593785.1 Cabassous unicinctus | reverse complement strand
AAATCAGTTTGGGTAAGGTTGACATCTTCATGATATTTATTCTTCCAATCCATGAACACGCAATGTCTTTCCATTTGTTTAGGTCTTTTAAAATTTCTTTTAGCATTGTTTTGTAGTTTTCTGCATATAGGTCCTGTACTTCTTTGGTTAAATTAACTCCTAGGTATTTGAGTCTTTTTGTTGCTATTGAAAATGGAAATTTCTCCCTGTTTTCCTCCTCAGGTTGTTCAGTACTAGTGTACAAAAACATTACTGATTTTTGCATGTTGATCTTGTATCCTGAAACTTTGCTGAACTCATTTATTAGCTCTAGTAGCTTTATCGTGGATACTTCAGGATTTTCTAAGTACAGGATCATATCATCTGCAAACAGTGAGAGTTTTACTTCATCTTTTCCTATTTGGATGCCTTTAATTTTTTTTTCTTGTCTAAATGCCCTAGCTAGAACTTCTAGTACAATATTGAATAACAATGGTGACAGTGGGTATCCTTGTCTTGTTCCCGATCTTAGAGGGAAAGCTTTCAATCTTTTCCCATTGAGTATGATGTTGGCTGTGGGTTTTTCATATATGCCTTTTATCATATTGAGGAAATTTTCCTTCTATTCCTATCTTTTGAAGTGTTTTTATCAAAAAAGGATGCTGGATTTTGTTGAATGCCTTTTCTGCATCAATTGAGCTGCTGCGGTGCAATTGTGCAGCATAGGTTTGATGAGTGACTGAGTGACTGAATGAATGAACTCAGAGCTCTTTGAGGGTGGGGAACTATAGTTGACTCATTTACCTCTTGTTTAATTTAAATGACTGCTCAGAGTTCACAGTACCTTAGCTCCATTTTCCCATTTTTTCCATATGGAATCCATATAGAGTTTTCCATCTTAGAATCACCTGAGGAGCTTGTTACACATGAGATTCTTGGGTCCCTCTCCTAGAGATTCAGATTCAGAGGGTCTAGGTGGCACCCAGAATCTCTATGCTTAACAAGTATCCTAAGGAGATCCTTATGATCAGGTAAGGTTGGGAGACTGCAACTAGCAGGAAGGTAAGAACTACTCAGGGTGCTATTAAAAATACACATTCCTGGACCCCACCCTGGGCAGGGTCTGTTATGTTTAACCAGCTCCCCAGATGAGCCTCACCATCAAGCAAGTTGGGGGACACATTGCTTTAGCCCAGTGGGTCTTAATGCTAGCTGCTCCTTAGAATCTCCTGAGGATCTTCAAAATGGTCTGGGGGCGGGGCCCCCGTATCAGCCTTTTCAGAAGCTCCCCAGAGAATTCAGGTATGTACTTTGGGCAGAGAACCACTGTGAGGTCCTCTGATTGTGGCTCCTCTGGCTGCCTAGTGGGTATTTTATCCCAGGTGGGATTTTCAGCTCCCCTCAAGTCACATACTATGGATCAGTGGTTCTCAAACCCGGCTGTACATTAGAGTGATCTGGGGGAGCTTTTGAAACTCCTCATACCTAAACCTCTGCCCAGGCCAATTAAGGCAGAGCCCACATGGGGAAGGGGAGTGGGAGTCTGGGCCACGTTATTTTTATGTTTTTATTTTTCCTTTATTTTTAAAGGAGATTTAGATGACATAAATGTTGCATCGAAAATATAGGGGATTCCCATGTACCTCCCCTCCCCTCTACATTATTTTTTAAAAAGCTTCCTAGATGTTTCTAGTAGGTAGCCAGGGGTGAAGTTTTATGTATTCACAAACCTCCAGTGACATGTGGAAGAACAGCTTTTTGCACCATCCCTGTTCTAAGAGCCAAGATTTAGCACACCTGCCAGGCTCAATAAACCTGTGCTGCTTCTTTTAAAAATGGCTGCATGAGCCCTCCTGGGCCAAGGCTCTCTCTAGAACATCATTTCATTATTTATTCAGTATTTCCAAAACTGATCCATCAGCCCAACTGTAAAAGTGCCAAGGAGAAAACTTTGTTTAATGGTCATGCATCTCTTTGGCTTTGTTCCTATAATTTCTGGAGGGACAACAATTACCTTGTATCTCCACGTTCTTCCTCTGAGTGCACCATCCTTCCAGTTGGTTTAGAAGGAACATCATTCTCCCTTTTTCTCTCTCCGGGACTGTTGCTTACTGCATGCTAATGTCCAGCCTCTGCCTTGGACTTGGGACCTCAGCCAGAATGTCAGACTTGGGAGTCCATTCATTCATACGTTTGTTCATTCAACGAATTTCTGTTGGGCCCTTTCTGTGTTCTGGGCACTGTACTGGGGGTTGGAGATCAAGTGTGACAAATGCCATTTTAGAGACATGTACAAAACACTATAGGAGAACTGAGAAGTGAGCAATTAATTCCGGAGGGAAGTGTGGCTGGGAAAGCTTTCTGTACAGAAGTGACATTTGCCCTGGGTTTTGAAGGGTGAATAGGAGCCTGGCTGAAAAAGGACGAGAGGGGTACTTACCACGGTATGGAAATATGAATGTGCGTGATCTTAAGGGCAGTGGTTCTCAGCCTTAACAGCTCATTAGCATCACCTGGGTGGGGGTGGGGGATGGGGGTAGGGGAGGGGCTAGGCCATACCCCACATTAAATGAGAACCTCTAGGAGTGAGGCCCAGGCACTGGTATTTTTTTAAAGCTCTTCAGGTGATTCCAAAGTGCAGCCGAGGTTAGAAACCATGTATTAGGGGAATGGTAGTAGAAGTCTCCTAAAAAAACAACAACAAAAATTAATATAGACTTGTAGGTAACCTTCCAAATGTTGTCAGTCCATTTAAACTTGTCTAGCCCTTCCTGAGTGTTCTGGAGGAATAAAGGAATGAGGACCCTGGAGGTAGACAGGTCTAGGCCCCGGTGCTGACTCGACTGTAAGATAGCTTTGTGGCCATTGTTCATTTATTCAGGCAGTTGATAATTCAACAAGTATTTATTGAATGCCTACTATGTGCTAGGTTCTGGAAACCCAGCAGTGAATATGATCAAGTCTTTGCTCTCAGGGAGCTCCTTGCCCAGTAGGGAAGATGGACAGACGTACATTTTAAATGCACTGTTAAGGGTGGCTAGGGAAGCCCATAGGAGGGGCACCTATTGCAGTCTTGTGGGGTTAGGGAGAGTTTCCCAGAGGAAGTGGCCTCTAAGGAAACATCTGAAAGAACTGGCTAGGCAAACAGGTGGAGGAAAGAGGTGGAAACGGACATGTGCAAAGGCCTAGAGGCAAGACTGAGTAGGGTCTATTTAGGGAATTGCAAGTACTCATTCTTACTGAAGTTTAAAATGTGATATGGGGAAGGGATAAAAAAGAGAAACTGAAAAAACAGACAGATCATAAGAGGCCTTAGCTGAGTTAAAGAGTCTATATCCCAAACGGCAATGGGGAGCTACTGAAGGGTTTTGAGGGAGGGGGTGCCTATCTGACAGTTTTGAGGGAGGGGGTGCCTATCTGACATGTGTTCATTTGTGCAATGAGATTAGACTGAAGGAGTGCTGCAGGAATCCTCATGAGAGATTATGGTGGTCTGAGCTCAGGAAATAGCAATGGGTATGGAGAGAAGCAGGTGGAGTGAAGAGACAGGATCTCCAGAGTTCTCTCTTTACACAGCTTTCTCCTCTCTGGTACTCTGTCTCGTGAAAGCGAGCTGCCTTGGTGTCCCTGATTCTCAGCTCTGTCTCTTCAGCTCAGGGGTCTTCCTGGCTCTGCCTGGATTCCACTCCCTGTGCTGCAGCTGAAAAGTCTCTATAGCAGTAAGAAGGGGCAATCGTGGGGCTTGTCCCATTTATTTCCCAACACCCAGGGATCACTGTCCTTTATTAATGATGTCCAGTGTTTTTGAAAACTCTTGTTTCGGATATTTTATCTGTTTTTTGGTTGCTTTAGTGGGAGTATAAATCTGGTCTCTATTATTCCATCTTGACTGGAAGCAGAAGTCCTTCTGTTTCATTTTTTTTTCAAATCTAGGAATTATTTAAGAAAGTGTTTTCAAATTCCAATATGACAAGGTCTTTTTGTTTTCTATTTTTAGTTTTTATTTTGTTTATTATTATTATTATTGCATCGTGACTACAGAATGTTGTCTATTCTATTTCAACTTTTTGAGATTTAAGAAGGTTTAATTTGAGGCCTAATACGTGGTCACTTTTGAGATTTGAATTTTAAAAAGCATGTTTTCATTTTAGAATATGGGGTTTGAAGTATATCAGATACACTTAATTAATTATGTTATTTGGCTCTTCTCTGTCCTTACTTACTTTTTATCCACTTGATCTGTCATGTACTGAGAGAGGTCACTGAAATTTCACCACAAATGTGTTCCTGTTTTTCTCCTTGTATTTCCATGAGTTTTTAAATTCGTATTCATGATACAGATGATTTATTTGGTGCATAAATATCTTTTTGTGATTGTACCCTTTCTCATTATAAAATGCCTTCCCTTTTCTCACTCATTTATTTATTTTATCCTAAATGCAAACTTGTTTGATATTATGATCTCAATTTCTACTTTCTTTTTCTTTGCATTTGTCTACTAATCTTTTTGCTTCTTTGTTATTTTCGGTTTATTAATGGCCTCTAATTTTTGGTAATTGTGATTCTCTTTCAGATATTAAAAAGCCCCATCCGACTTCACACTTGGCGCATAGTACCGCCTTCTTTCCCCTTTGTAGTCATACCGCTGAGTTTTCCCTCCTTTCAGTGAATGACCTCACATTTCTAGTCTTCTGCTGATACAGGCTGTTGGGGTGATGGTAGCTAGATTGGTTTTGGTGTCTTTTAGCAAGTTCTGCATGGATATGTTCAGCTCCATTCTTTAAAATATGGGAGTTTATGTTGCCTCTCATTTTCAGCTGTGAGTCCTTTACCTGAAAATCTAAGACAGCAGGAAAAGTCCCATTCCATGTCCTGTTACAGATACAGGGTAAGATGAATTGACCAGTGCTTCCAGCCCTGTCCAAGGTGGAGGGAAATTAGATAACAATGATTAGTACTGATTACCTAGACAGAAATAACCCTGGAATGTAGAAAGAATAACTTAATGTAACAAGCACCAATCACGTGCCTCATGTGTGCCAGACACCCTCCCACGTGCTGTGAGAGGTGCAGAGATGAATGGCACGTGCTGCAGTCTGAGAACAAATGAAACACAGCAGGAACCCAGAGAAGGGAGGCATGACTGGGGTGGGGTGGGGGTGGGGGGTTGGGCAGGGTTCAGGTAAGGGATGGCAGACATGGCTGCCTGTCCGTGAGAAATGTGTGCTCCCATTCCACAGGGTGAAGCCAGGGATGACGCTTCCTCCTTGCACCCAAATGTTGCCATGCGATTGCTCTTGCCAATGGAATATGAGTCACTTTGAAGAAGTGACTTTGTTGGAAGCAGAAAATTCTGGGGCAGAGCCAGACTTTTTTAATTGTCTCATAATTTTAGGGATTTTTAAAATAGTTTCAAAACTTTAAAAAGATTCCTCTTCCATCTCTCAAATCATCACACCCATGGAAAGACCAGTTCAAGTTCAGCTTCGAGAACTAACTAGGTGTTCCAATTTTTCATCAGTTCACTCAATCTGGAAATTTCACTGCTGATGGTGAAGGGCAGCACTTGTAGCGCTGGTCCCACCTTGCACCCGGATGGGGCTCAGACGTGTCTGGTGAACTGGTGGAGAGGCCTCCAGGCAGAGGACTCACCCAGGGGAAGGCTGAACGAGCCTTGACAGCTTGATCGGGTCACCACGCCTCTCAGTGACTGGAGGGAGGGGTGATTCTGAGAACAGTGTGTTCCCATCACTCTGACTTGCCTCCTGGCTGAGGCCCATTTTGAGTGAAAACTGGGCCCCTAAATTCTTTAAGATGTTGGGGGCACAAGCTGAATAGATTTGACACCTCCGTAACAGAGCATCACTCGGGAAGGGCAGCATGGCGTGGCTGGGACAGCGGAGGCAGGGTTTCTGCAGAAGCAGCGCGCCGAAGGGGTCCTAGAGCAGGAGGAGGGGCCTAGAGCCTCCAGCACCACCCAGACCCTGACCACACATGTCTGCGGGCACAGCTGCGACAGCCGCTGGGGACGGGAGAGGAGGGCCGACAAGTGTGGAACATGACTGAATTCTTACATGCACCCTCTGAGAAAGTTTTTATTCTCCCTGCCTGACAAGTGAGAGAACCGAGTTCAGAGGGAGGGAAGCAGTTCAGCTAGGCAGGGACGTCTTTTTAAATTCAAATCCTTCTCTTTCTGACACTGCCACCCATATGAAAGAGGAAGGCCCTGGTGGAGGAGAACTCGGTAACTAAGTCTGTGCCAGGGAACCCCTGGGGACTGTTAAGATTATGTTCATTTCATCTTAACCTTCACAACCGCCTGATGGAGTAACTATAATCCCTATTCTACAGATAGGGAAACTGAGGCTCAGTTTTACTGACTCTGACTTCCACAATCTAGGTCAAAATAGTTTGTGGGATGTTTCCTGGGAACACTTTGCTTTGATTCATGGTTTGGGAAAAAAAATATTTTGGGATTTTCATTTCAGGGTTCAGAAAATCAGCTTTGTTCTTCCTCATTTGGGGTTCAAACTTCAGTTTGAGTCCTTGGTGGTGGGAGTCTCTGGGTCTTCATAAATACTGAAAAAGTTAAAAGCCGTAAAGGCGAAGTGATGTTCTTCAGCATGTGAAAGCAGCAAGCTTTGACCCTGGCCCTTGGCTCTGGAGGGTGATGGCTGGGGTCCATTCAGATAGATGACGGCTGAGCAATGACTAATAAGTGGATGTGGGTAAATAAAAATGAATTTTGCTTGGAACCATTTTTATCAGGCAGCTTCCAGCACAGGGTGATGTTCTGCAGACACAGGCAGCCCCGGGCCCGAACTGGCGCTGGGCGGCGGCAGACAGCTGTATCTTCTCTGCCCCTCCCAGTTCCAGGGCCAGGGCTGTGCCAGGAGGTGCTTCTTGGCCAATCAGGCTTGGGCGCCACTGAAGGAGCTTTTCCCCACCCCGATCTGACTCAGAAAGTGGGGAGAAATGCCAGAGGCAGAGCCAGGCACAGGCCCGGGCAGAACGGGTGAGGCCAAGTGCTTCTGACAGTGAGAAACTGGAAAGGCTCCAAATGCCCACCAGTCAAAGGGGAGAGGAGGCAAAGGCAATCCCGCACCTACCCTGCGCCCCACACTGCACTTTGTCTAGTGTGATCAGCACCACAGCGCTGATCTCGGTTTCTCCATGGAAAACAAGGGCGGGGGACTGTACAAAAGGAGATAAAAAACTTTTGTTCAGGGCAGCTGAGGCTAGAACATTTACTGAAAGGGGACTCGCCCTGCTGTTGGGGGTTCGGGCACAACCATGCCCCCCAGCCTTGGCATGGCACACACACATGAGAATTAAAAACCCACCCACCAACCAATGAACCCAACTAAAGTAGCACAGTGTCATTCACAGGCTTGGTGCACATGCCAATACTTTGTAAAATGCACGTATCTTCTGCAAGCAGCAGAAGTCCCCTCCAAGGTTCCAGGATCTTCCCCAGTCTTCTACCTTCCCCTCCGTAGCCGTCTATCTTCACTTCCTATATCCACACAGGGAAAAGTGTCAGGCTCTGTGAGGAGGAATTTTCAGAAAGAATTCCATTTAATCCTCAACAATCCATAGAGAAGTAGGTATTACTATCCCCATTTGAGAAAGGGACAAACTGAGGCTCAAAAAGGTGAAATGATTTTCCCAAGGTCGCATGAAGTGGCAGAGCCAGGATTTGAACTTAAGTTTTGTAAGACTCCCACCCTTGGGCTCCAGTGCCCGACTGCATGGGTTCATATCCTGACTCCTCCACCTACTGGTTGTAGGACTTTGTAAAATTACTAAATCTCTTGGTGCTTTTCTTTCATCCTTGGTAAAATGGAGGTGATAATTCTTGCCTCTCTGGACTGCTGTGAGGATCAAAGGGGCAAAAATGAGTAACATGCTATGTGCCTGGCTCAATGAATAAATGTTGACTATCATCATCGTCATTATCATCGCTACCTCCCTAAGATGACTCTAGAGGACATGACTAGCTCTCTACGTGATCATAGGGCTAATCTTTACATTGATGGAAACCAACCCAGGATCCGATGCTTCCTTGTCTTAGAAGCTTTGGACCAATTTGATAACAGCAGCCTTTGCATATCCAAACACGGAGAAATATCTAGAATAAAATCTCCAAACAGGACAGTGGAGACTGTTTCTCCAGGCCAGTGATGACTTCTGCAGCAGCACAAAGGTGAGATGAAATGTTTTCTGAGGGTGTGATTGGGTCACATAGCTGTCATGTCATCTCTGAAAGAAATGAGAGGGAAATTGGACTTGAAAGGACCCGGTGGGTCTTGAGAGGGAGCCCTGTGGTTTAAAAAGCTTGTCAAATTTTCACTTATCCATTGGCTTGCGTTCTTTATAGTTGGTTTGATGAGGTCCTACTTGGAGGCAGGAGGCAGGTGAATGGATGGGCTGCTTGATCCCTGTGCTCTTTCTCCTCCATTTTTCTCATGCTTTGAAATAATCACCCTTTCCGTGTTATGATGGGATCAGATGGCAGGTTACAAACTCAGTGTGTCCACTGGTTGACCCTGATGGTAAGGCTGAGACCCTGATTGCAAAGCTTTGAAGCTTCCAATCCAGTCAGGGAGTCCCTGTCTTCCCCTACCTCCCCTAAAGCTCCCCTAGTGGCAGGAAACCGGGATCTGTATAAACAAGCATGCACCAAAGCCCAGTGAGGGCCTCGCCCGGTGGGTGAGGCCCTGTGGTTCTGGCCGGTGGGTTGTGAGAGGAAGTGATGTGTTTCACTCCAGGGCTGAGTGTATGCAAGAGTCGGGGCACCATCGTGCAGCTGCTCTTCCGCAGCTGCAGCAACCGAGGAGACTCTTTTGGGGGTTCTGCAGCTGCGAGGAGGCATAGCCTCCTTCAGCCCCGTCCTGAGGGCCTGGGTGGGCAGAGCAGGTCACTCTCAGCCCTCATGGGCGGGAATATGAATGAGAAAGAAAGTTATGTTGCGTTATGCCACTAAGATTTGGGGGTTGCTTCCACAGCATAACTCAGCCTCTCCTAAGCAATCCAGGGCCCCTCACCTGGAGCACAACCCAAGGTGTGTCTGGCTGTGCCCACCCAAGCTTGCCTCTCCAAGGGGCGGCAAGAGTCAGAGGTACCACGTGCACATTGCTAGACCTGTGCCTCTGGGCTTCTGCTTTGGGCCTCCACCGTGTGTCCTATTTGGTGTTTGTCCTTGCCCTTTGCACTATAGGGAAGCAATAAAGTTACCTTTCTTGGTTTTTCTCTTTATAAAAAGTACATGGTTCAAAAATTAAAATAGTACAGTACTACACCCCACTTCTGTTTCCAGCTCCTCAGAGTTGGGCACCGTAAACTCTTTTAAAGCATCCTTCAGGCATTTTCCACCATATTTCTAAATAACCTGCTTATACTGCTATTTTTTGATTTAAAACTTTTCAACATTATTTACTGACTGCCTATTAAGAAGGATTTAGCTCTCTTACCCCAACCCTGGCAATCCTTTCTTATCTCTGCTGTATTCAATATCCAGTGTTTACCTTATTTTGACTATGTAAATATTGTTCATGGCTGAATCACATGATGTGCCATGATTTTATATATATATATATATGTATTTTAAACAAATCAATTTTATTGATACATATTAATAAAGCATACAATTCATCCAAAGTATATAATCAATGGTATTTGGTATAATCACATAACTGTGCATTCATCTCTTCAATCATTATTAGAGCATTTTCATTACTTAGTAATAATAAACAAAAAACAGACAAACAAGAAAATTCTTCACCTCTCAATCTGTCTGTTTTCCCTGCTGTACATAGCTGCTATTTCTGGCTATTCTTGCACAATTATTTATTTATTTATTAAGCAGTTGTACTGAGATGTATTCCTATACCATATGATCTATCCAAAGTGTATAATCAATGACTTTTAGTATAATCACAATATTGTGCATTTATCACCACAAAAATTTTTAGAACAATTTCATTACTCCAAAAAGAAAAACTCCACAACTTAGCATTCCTTCCCCAGCCATACGTAGCCACTAATCTAATTTCATCTTATAAACTGATTTATATTTACATTTTATATAAATGGAATCATGCAATATGTAGTACTTTGGTTTATTTCACTCAGCATAATGTTTTTTTTTGGTATATGTCTGATATTAACATTTTGTAGTATTAAGATACATTTGTTCAGCTACCATGATTTTATTTTATTTATTTTATAATATGGTAGAAAAAATGTTATGTGTTCACCTCACTGTTTTCTATTCCTGGGCACATAGGAAAACTACATTTCCCAGCCTTTTTTGCAGTTCAGGTGGGAGCATGTGACTAAGTTCTGGCCAATGGAAACGTAAGTGGAAGTGAAAGGACAGTGCAGTCCAAGGCAGCCCAAGGCCTTCTTCACACCTTGCCTGTCCCACCTAGTGGAAGGAGTTAGGGACCCTCAGATGGTGGAGTTGCAAGATGGAAGCTCCCTGGGTTCCTGAGTCACCACTTGGAGGAGAGCTGCCAACCAGCATCAGCCTGTGATGTGGATGAACTATGAATCTTCCTTGTGCTAAGCCACTGAGATTTCAAGGTTTATCTCTTGTGGCAGCTAGTGTTAATCACTTAATATTTTCAACATTTTAAATATTGTTTTCCACCTTGCTTAATATTCTTCTAATCATCCTAATTCATCCTCATACTCTCCCACGAAATTATCACCTTCCTTTCAGTGAGGTCAAACACCAGCCTCTTCAATTTTGTGCCCCACCCTTCACCCCTAGTAATTCCCTTGTCTGGTGACGAGCCCTCAGGCGTTTCTCTGCTTGAGAGGCAAGAGGCTGGTCAGAAGGGGAAATAGGTTATATTTAAGGAGCGGCAGTATAATTTAGTGGTTAAGAGTTCAAGATCTTCAAATTTAGAAACTGTGTGATTTGGGGCAATTTCTCAACCTCTCCAAGTCTTAGTAACCTCATCTGGAAAATGGGGATTATTATAGTCCCAACTTCATAGGGCTGTTTTGAGAATTAAACAAGATGAGACTTGTCAAGTGCTTAGCACAATTTCTGGCATAGAGGATGTGCTGATAAATGTTAGTTATTATTAGTAAGATGAAAAAAGATGTCCTGGGGAATGCCCAGGCTCCCCAAGCACCAGGGAATTTCATCTGAGAGTGAGTTCTGCTGTGTTTCCAACTATGGGCAGCAGTTCCCCAGTTCTAGAGACCAGCCAAGGAGGGGCCAACATGGAGCGGTCTTCAGGGATTGATAGCAGGACCCTCCCCAGGGGTTGGGGCCCTGGGCCAGGAATATTGTTGGCTTGAGCTGGGTCTCCCTACAGGTCCTTGAGTACCCCCACTTCAACTGCCCCCTCCCTCCAACTTCCAGTTAGCAGATACTGCTGCTTGATCCCCTTCCCTCTCTTGGAGTGGAGGTGGGTGTCGGTTTGCCAGGGCTGCTGTGACAAATACCACCCACTGCTTGGCTTAAACAACAGGAATTTGTTGTCTCACAGTTTTGGAGGCTAGAGTCCAAAATCAAGGTCTTGCCAGGGCCATGCTTTCTCCTGGAGTCTGTAGCATTATGGAGATGGCTTTCCAGCAATCCTCTGTCACATGGCCATCTGTCTCTTCCTGTCTCCACCTCTGGTTCCTACTTCTGTGTATATTATAAGAACTTGAGCCATATTGGATTAAGACTCTCCTTCATTCAGTTTGGCCATACCTTAATTGATAACATCTTCAGCGGTCCTGTTTACAAATGGATTCACAGTACCCAAGGTTAGGACTTGAACGTGTATTTTGTGGGGGACATGATTCAGTCCCCCAAAGTGGGGGTGCCAATTAATTCCTTAACAAATATTTATTTGCCAGGCAATGTGCTAGGTAATGGGTTATCAGAGTGAACAGACACAACTTTTGTCCTTACGAAGTTTGCAACTAAATGGGAAAGGCAGAAGGTGAACAAATAAATGTGTAATTATACCCTACAGCGCTAGAAAGGAAAATAACTGAGTGCTAGGCGGGAGTATCAGAGGGTGCTGTACTTCAGAGTGGTGATCAGGGGGCCTCTCTTAGAAGGTGATGCATTAGCTTAGGAGATGACAAATTAGGGTCCCTAAGAGTAGCCAGGCATCTGGCAAATAGCAAGTGCCAAGGTCCTGAGGAGGCAAAGGCCTTGGTTTGTTGAAGCATCTGACAGAGACCAGAGGACGGTGAATTGTCCTAATCAACACGGGCACCTCGTGCAGGGTCCAGCAGGCCACAATGAGGAGTTTGGATTTTATTTTAAGTGGAAAGTAGAGAAGCCCCTGCATGGTTTAGAGCAGGGGCAGGAGGTGATCAGATTTGTTTTGAAAAGGTCACTTTGGCTGCCAACCATGTCCTCTTCTCCCTGCTTCTCTGTTATGGGAACCTAGGTTGGGGGATGGGGACAAGGGAAGGACCGTGAAGGAAGATGAGACCTTAGCAACCTGATTGTGGCCTGTTTCAGCAGCTACATCTTTTGGTCCCATCCTGGATGGTGGTGTCACCATGGTAACTCCTGGTCAAATGTTTCAGGCTTAAAAAAAAAAAAAGGACATAGATCTATCCATCAACTGTCATCCACGCAGATGGTGTCGATGCACAAACCAATGTCTTCCCATCAAACCCCTTCTCCCTGCACACCCTGAGGCATTTCTGATTTTGAAGCTTAGCTGGTTTCTGTTCAGAGGAGGAGTATGTTGTGTGATGGATCACAAGCAATAATTAGGTCCCAAAACTCCTTTCCCATCTAATGCACAGGAGAGTGTCTGCATTAGACTGAGCCAAATTGAACATGGTCCTTGGATAAACACAGCTGGAAGTACAAAGCCAAAGGCACTTTTATGCCCACCTGGTTCTTCTTCTCTCTTATGAGTAGCCCATGAACACCGTTGCTGAGAAAACGTCACAGGCCACCTCACTAATGGCCCTCCTTTGAGTTTCCATTACCCCTTGTGCAGACTTCCATTGTAGCATTTATCACACTTTATTCATTTGTTGGTTCATTCCTCAAACATCAAACATCCAGTAGTCAGGGAGAGCCCCCACTCACCACCCTAGGCAAAGTGGCCTTTATTTATTTGCTTAATTGTTTATTATCTGCCTCAGCTCACTAGAAAGATAAGCTCTAGGAGGACAGGGACTTTGCTTGGCACAGTGTTGGTTTTAGTCATTGTTTGGTCAAGAAAACAGAAACCTCTCTATGGACTCCAAGTGTCAAGGCCTTTCACCCGTGGAATTAGAGG
This sequence comes from Cabassous unicinctus, assembly GCA_029593785.1. NCBI lineage: Eukaryota > Metazoa > Chordata > Mammalia > Cingulata > Chlamyphoridae > Cabassous > Cabassous unicinctus. The sequence goes on along the minus strand of JAQZBX010054861.1, from coordinate 5,307 downwards.
CTTACACAATGGTTGGAAGGGCTGGGGGTGGGAGCTCAGGGGAGCCGACGGTGGTCGCAGCTTGCCACAGTCAAGCAGGTGGTTTTCAAAAGCTTACCTGGAGGTTACTGTGAGTTTCGAGAAACTCTGGAATTTGTTGTCAACTCTCTCAGTCTGTAGCAACAAGAAAAGCAACTCTCAAGAGCCTGCCCAGAAGCTGTTGTGAATCTTAAAGAATTTCCAGGAAACCGCTGCCAGATACCTCCCTAGCCTATAAAATTGAAGTGGTAATTTGTGGGCCCGCCATCTGCTGGTGAATCAGCCTGCCACTGCTAGGGCTCCAGAGAAAAACGGCTTCTCCTCTTCTGTCTTCCAAACCTCGTCTGAATGCCTTTCGTTGATAGCCTCTGGCCCTGTGCCATACTGGGAAGGAGGTTCTGGGAAATGTGGTCCCTGGCTTTCCCTCTGCAGAGGAGATGATAGAAGGAGGTGGCAATGATGGTGAGTGAAAATACCCAGTCCAGCAAGCTGCTGTGTCACCAGCGTCTAGACTGGTGCTTGCACATAGTAGATCCTCAAGAAGTAGTTGAATGACTGAAAGACTAAGTCCTTGGTCCTTGGTGGGGCCGAGATTGGAACCCTCAACCATCTGACTCTAAAGCTCATGGAGTCCCATTCCAACATCAGCTGAAGAAGCTACAGCCTTAACCCAGGAGCCCAGGATAGAACTTGCTGACACACAAGACCCTGTGGCACAAATATGCCGAGGAAGAAGTGAACATTAGGGACAGAAGCAATGAATGAGGCCGGGGAGTTCAGGGAGTTTTCTATCTAGGGAAGATGGGGCCACTGATCCACTGAGATCAATCCTCAGAAGCTTCCTGGAGGTGGTGGCATGGTACAGTGCATTGGATTGAGAAAGAGAAATACTGTGGCTGTGCCACAGTGGCCACCACTGCACCCCTCACAGCAACGAAGACACAGAGCAACTCCTTGTGGGTGGCACTACCTTGCTGCCATTAAAAAAGCAAACTCAGGAGTCTTGTATTTTACCTTTTAAATTTACATGAATTTTGCACTTTCTTATGTAACATGTGTGTTTGCTTTAATATAAAAATAAGGGCTTTCTGCCCCAAGTGTGGAGTAACACTGACCCTCCAGGTGATGTGCTGGACAGCAGGGTGGGAGTAGACTGGCTACTGCAGGGCCTCGTGCAAAATGAAGACACAAGAGCTCCCTGTTCAAAAATTATTAAGAATTTCAAGACAGTCCCGGCAGAACATTAAACCAAGCTTGGAGCCCTTCTGAGCACGGGGCCCAGGTTCATGCTGTCTGAGTTTCCTATTGCTGACCGCAAAAGGAGTGGCTTGAAACAACACAAACTTACAGTTCTCGAGGCCGAGTCAAAAATGGGTCTCACTGGGGCTGAAATCAAGGTGTCGGCAGGGCATTCCTGCTCGTGACCCCTTCCCCGCATCCCTCCAGCTTCTTGTTTCTGCTGTCACATCTCCTTCTGCAGCCAAAGCTGCCCCTGCCTCTCTTATAAGGACACTTGTGATTAATTATGTTGAGAGCCCACCTGGATAATCCAGGATATTCTGAAGGTCCTCAACCTAATCACGTCTACAAAGTTCTTTTTGACACATAAGGTCGCATTCACAGGTTCCAGGGATTAGGACCTGGCTGTCTTTGGGGACCTTCGTTCTGCTTGCTACACATGCCGAGAAGCCGGCCCCGCCAGGCACATAGCTCAATGCCCTGGCTGGAGGGAAGCAGCCTTGGAGGCTCAGAGCAAAAGGGTAAACGGTCCGCAGGAATGGGGCCCACAGGTGTGTGACGGTGTGAGGGCAAATGCTGCCTCCATGCAGAAATTCCAAAACTGGAGCCTCCATGCTGACCCTGGTGGGAAGGGCAGCCTGTATCCAATGGCTGTGGGGGCTAAGAGATCCATGGCCTTTGGTTTGCTCCCTGATTAGGGTCGCTGGATATAACAAATAAAACTACAGGACAGTTATTTTTAATTTTTATTAAATTTTTTTAAAAAATTGTGGTAACATATATACAACACAAAATTTCCCATTTTAACCACTGTCATGTGTACAGTATAGTGATATTAATTATATTCATAATATCGTGCTACCATCACCACCATCCATTAACAAACTTTTTCATCACCCCAGCTCTACTCATAAGACAGTAAGTCCCCATTCTCATCCCCCAATCCCCATCCTTTGGTACCCTGTAATCTACTTTCTGTCCCTATGAGTTTGCTTTTCCTAGGTATTTTAAATTATGTTAAATCATACAATATTTGTCCTTTTGTGTCTGGCTCATTTCACTCCACATGATGTCTTCAGGGTTCATCCATGTTGTGACATGTATCAGAACTCCATTCCTTTTTATGCCTGGATGATATTCCATTGTGTGGATATTCCACATCGTGTTTATCCAGTCATCTGTTTTTGGACACTCGGGCTGCTTCCACCTTTTGGCTATTGTGAATAATGTTGCTAGGAACATTGGTGTGCAGATATCTGTTCAAATCCCTGCTTTCAATTCTTCTGGGTATATACTTAGAAGTGGGATTGCTGGGTCATATGGTAATGCTATGTTTAACTTTCGAGGAGCCACCAAACTGTTTTCCACAGCTGTGGCACCATTTTACATTCCCACCAGCAATGCACGAGAGTTCCTATTTCTCTGCATCCTTGCCAACACTTTTTTATTTTTTTAAATACCAGCCATCCTAGAGTGTGTGAAGGACACCCAGTCAGTTCATCTGACTGTCCTGCCCCTGATTCCTGCTGCCACTCCGTGCTGCATGAGGGGCTGCTCAGCCTTTAGCAGGACTCCTGGTCCTAGCCGTGCCCCCCAGCCATTGCGCTCCCAGCTGAGCCTCAGGTGGACGGCCAGAATGAGAGCAGCTGGGCCCCAGGGTTAAACAGCAGCCAGGGAGGGACCTCCAAAATGGCTTAGGAGAAGCCTGGGTTTGCTATTCTTAAGGAAAACAGCACTTCCTTACAGGGCGTGCACAGCATTTCCTAGGTAATTGCTACATGTCCTCCCAGCCCCGGGGGCGGCGGGGTGGGGGGAGGTGGTGGGACTTGAGTCATTATGTGGCCCCCCCAAGGGTCGCAGGCAACTCTTAAGTGCAGGATGCAGAGTTCATGGAATAAACACTTACCGTCTTTCACTTCCTCTGCAAACATTGCACATCTGAGAAACTAATTTCCTTTTCCAGATACATCTTTCCCAGCTGTGCCTGGGCCTTGGTGGGTGGGGGTGGTGGCCAGGGCAGTGGCTTTCATAATGCCCGCCATTATGGCACTTCTCAGACAGAACCTCCCTTTGCTCTGCGCGGATCTGAATCTGAGGTTATGCCCAAGTTTACTTCCCTGAGCCCTGCCACAGAGAAACACACCGGATAGTTCTTGTTCTCCTATTTATAGTAGGTCATAGAATCCAAGATGCCACAGTAATAGTTGTAAGAAGCATCATTATTTTATGTACTGAAAAAAGAAAAATGCTGCCAACTCTGACATACTATTGCCTGTAAGATGCACCCCGATTTCAGAATTGTTAAATTGTGTAAAGCTGGGTGTTTTAGAATCCATGAAATATGGTATTAAGTTTATAGTCAACTCTGCCAATGAAATGGAGCCATAGAATAAATAATAGCAATGATAATGATAATTCATTCATTTATTTATCTATAACTTGACTCTGGCCTTGTGGTGACACCCTTCCCTTAATGTTTAAGGAAAAATAGTTCCAAGTCTAGTGCCCAGATAGGGGAACTCTATTGAGCCCTCTCCTCCCACGTCTGGGGGTGGTTCTTGGGGTTCAGCTTTTTTTTTTTATTTTTAAAGATTTATTTATGTACTTTTTTTATCCATTTTTACCCTCTCCACTCCCCCCCCTTTTTCTTTGCTGTTTTTGTGTCCATTTGCTGGGCAATTCTCTGTGTCTGTTTCCTGCCCTCTCTTCTCATTCTCTTCCTCCTGTCTTCACTGGGATTTGATCCTGGGAACCTCCGATGTGGGAGAGAGATGTCCTACCGCCTGCACCACATTAGTTCCTGGTTTCTCAGTGTGTTTCGTCTTGGCTCTCCCTTGTATCACTCTCCTGTTATGTCATCATCTTGCTGCGTGGCTTGGCGGAGCCTGACAGCGCATCCGCACACGGGGCCTAGTGGCACACCCACTCGCGGAGCCTGGCGGCCCACGTGCCTTCTACATTTTTCTTTATTTTTACTGGGAGGTCCTGGGGATCAAACCCAGGTCCCTCCATATGGGAGACGGACACCCAACCATTTGAGCCACATCCGCCCCCAGCTTTTTTTTTTTTAATATATATTTTTAAAGATACTTAGATTACACAAATGTTACACAAAAAATATAGGGATTCCCATATGCCCCGCTCCCCACACCTTCCCCACCCTCCCACATAAACAACATCCTTCATTAGTGTGGCACATTCATTGCAATTGATAAACTCATCCTGGGGCATTGCCACTGAGCATGGACCATCGTTCACATTGTAGTTGACACTCTCTCCCACAAATTCTGCAGGCTATGGGAAGATATATAATGGCCTATAACTGCCATTGCAATGCCATTCAGGACCATTCCCAGGTCCCAAAAAAGCCCCTGCATTACACCTGTCTTTCCCTCCCTCTGTCCCCAGAGCCTCCAGTGGCCACTGCCTCCACATCAATGCTATAATTTCTTCCATTGCTAGAATCACAACAAGTCTATTGTAGAATACAAATAAGTACTCTAGTCCACAGTTCATTCCCCAATCCTGAGGATTCTGGGGTGGTGGTGCCTACTCCCCCTCTAAATGAGAGGGGACTTCGATCCCTTTGGGGTTCAGCTTTCTTGCTTTGATTTCCTGCTTCTGCTGGATCCTTGGTCTCACTCCATCTTTCCTCCTGTGAGTGTTTTCTTCTCTCTGCCCTGTGGGGACCCTAAAGTGGAACCTAGCATTTTCTCCTTGATTCCCCAAATCAGCCATGACCACCAGGCTGCCGTGTGGAGCCAACGTTACTGAATGTCTGAGGGACTCAGAAGGGCGTAGCCAGCCCACCCCAGTCAATCACTCCCTTTACTGCTCCCTCCTCTCCCGGCCTCTGGGAGACCCATTGACTCCCTCTTCGCCTCAAACTTGCCCCCCAGAGAGGAGCCCTCTCTTGTCTTCTTCTCAGGCATCCTGCAGACTCCATCTTGGGCTGCCAGACTCCCGACTTTATCTCGCAGCTCTCTCTTCTCCTTTGGTTCATTGTCACCCCACCTCGGAGTCTTCACCTTTCACAGGTACTCTCTCTAC
>JAQZBX010054860.1:0-18550 GCA_029593785.1 Cabassous unicinctus | reverse complement strand
TCACTGGTATTGGCAACAGGGTTGAAGAAATGCTGTCCTTACAAACTGTGCATGCAGCTTGGTGGAGAGCCAGATCCTTGGATCTTGTCCTTTGGTTGTATTTTTCTTACCACCCTCCTTTTGTTATTCTTTCCTTCTTGTTCCCATTTGAGAATATCCAAACTGTAACACCTGCTTCTTGTTGCTGCGAGCCTCTGACTTACCAGTGCATTCAATATTGAAGAGTTTACTTGATATTCAACTTTTTCTTGCCAAAATGGCATTACAGAGGATGATTAGAAGAGTAATAACGTGTCTTAGGAAAAATAACATCTATCTGAAGTTATAATGAGTGCAGAGTATGGTTGACGTTATAAAAATTGCATTCATTACTACTTAAAATGATGAGAAATATTTTGAGAAAGAGTACATTAGTCTTATGGTAAATTTTATTTGACACCTAAAGAAAAATACTACATATTATTAGATGAAAATTTTTATCCTTTGCTTTACTTATTAATGAGGTTTATTATTAAAAAAGCATAAGTGTATATAAATAATTATAAAATATGTTCCAAGGCACTAATTTGAACTTGCTTAATTCTGTCTCAATATAATAATATCTTTAGCGACAGGGTATAATTCCTTTATTTCTGCAGTGCTCCTACTGCTTTATATATTTAGAATTTTAGACCTTCTGGGTGGAGAAGAAATAGCTGTTGAATTGGACTGTATTCATTCAATAACAATAATAAAATGTTTATAATTATAAGTAATACTTAAAATACAGTAATAAAAATACAGTGATAAAAAATAAGACAGAGGCAATTTTGGAGTTTAATTTTTTTCTCTCACTATTTCACCAATATAATGCAATGTACAATTGTTATTTTACATTTTTTCTTTACGTATTTATTTACAAAAACTTTGCACAAATTATATTCAAAATTCTCAGGTCCTCCCCCAGCTTCCTTCTGTAAACACAATACCAGAAAATTAACATTACTTATTCATGCCATATTCAAATTTCACCAGTTGTTCCAATTATGTTCAAACACACCCCTCCCTTTTTTTTTTTTTTTAACCCATGAGACAATCCAGGCTTTCACATGGCATTCAGTTATTTTTTCTTTAGTTTCCTCCATTTTGGGAGAGGTTAGCAGTCTTCTCTGTCTTGTATGACATTCACTCTTTTAAGGATGCTAACCAATTATTTTAAAGAATGTCCCTCAGTTTGGATTTGACTTAAGTGTCTTTTCAGTTTATGCATTTTTAGCAAGAATGTCAAAGAAGTGATATTGTACCCTGCTTAGTTCCTATCATGTATCGTCACTGAGAGTGTTAACTTGTTTCACTTGGTTAAGGTAGATTCGATTCTCCACTGTAAAGTTTTTATTTTTACCTTTGTAATTTAAATTATTTGGGGGGATATATATTTAGGCTAGACAAATATCCTATTTCTCATCTTCTCTTTTTCTCACTAATTTTAGCATCCACTGATGATTTAACCTGAAACGTTAATTACTGGGGTGTTTGTCAAAAAGCCAGTGCTCAACCACTGAGCCACATAGGCTCCCTGAGTTGTTTTGTTTTGTTTTTCTTTTTTTGCTTGTTTGCTTGTTTTCATTTTTGTTTTTAAGAGGCACCCGGAACCGAACCTGGGACCTGCCATGTGGGAAGCATGTACTCAACCGCTTGAACCACATCCTCTCCCCAAATGATTTTTTTCCATCATTCCTTCTATATATATTAATTGGAATTAAAATGTAAGGAATATTTGCCCTTCTCCCCTGTTTATCATCTATTTAACTTTCTATCTTTTTGTCTATCCATCTATTAATCATCTATCTATTATCTATCCATCTCTCATTTACCTATCCATATATATTCCTACCATCTACCTATCATTTATCAGTTTATCATTTATCCATCCATCTATTCATTGATATAAAAATATAGGTATGGATTCATGGATAATTATTTAATATTATTAATTATAAGTATTACCATCACTATTTCTTTTATTGCTCAAAATTTCACACAGTCACTGAGGCCCCTTTAGCATGGTGCATGTCCTTTCAGCATGTCTTCTAATTTCTTGAGCACTTAACTTGCTTTTTGGGAACTGAAGCTATTCCAGTAACATCCTTATCCTGAATTCAGCCATTTCTTCATGCTCCCCTGGTTCCTTTAACTGCAAAATAGTATTTAGAAGCCAAGATCTGAGCATGAAGTATACCTATTACTATTGGAATGATTTTGCTTCTAGGATCTTTGCATCAGAGCTAGGAAATACATGCATTTATATACAGATCATATCCTCTATCAACTTCTACATGTTTTCATGTGTATATATATTAAAATTTATGAGTAAAGGATGATACCTTGGTTCCAAACAAACACCATCATGTTAATTCTACCCCTATTTCTTATTAATAAGAAACCTGGCTTTTTATTATTGAGAAAGTGTTTATAATTTATCTACTTACCTGCACAATTTATTTACAATATTAATAATTATTTGTTCAATTCTAATAAAGTAGTCTCATAATGACTAGGTCATAGCTCTGTTAAAAGTAAATTCAGTAACTAGAGTACAATATTTCTATATTCTTCTTTCTTTGAATATCCTAAGAATATAAGTCAAAATAATGTTTTCCCTGGTCATTTTCTTATTCATTTTACCCTGTTTCCATCAGCGTGGTTAAGAATTGGTAATACAGTTAAGTTTATTGTTCCTGTTGGCATTTAATTTTGGGTTTTCTAAAATTTATTTTGTAAATATTCATATTTTTAATATATGTAACTATAAAATGGTTGTGAATGTGAGAACTATGCACAGAGGAATATTCAGATGTATAATTAGTTTCAATTCCAATTGTTTCTCGACATTTTCACCCACTAACCACACTAAACATCTTCATTAGCTTCAAGTGTATCTTTTCTGTGATTCTTTGGCAAAATTAAAAAATATATATACAGATAAACAATTTCACTTTTTAAATTCTGGGCATTTCATATAAATTGAATCATATATTCTGAGGTCTTTTGTTTCTTGTTTCTTTCACTATGCATACTGTTTTAAAGTTCATGTGTGTGATAGCATGCATCAGTACTTCTTTCCTTCAGATGACTGATTCATAAATTGTATGATTATACAGCATTTTGTCTGTTCACTCATTAGTAGATGGCCAATGGTGGTTTCCAGTATTTGGCATATTATAAGTAATGATGATGTGAATATTTATGTTCACATTTTTGTGATTGTATGTGAACATATTTTCAGTGTATTTAAGTATATTACCTAGAGGTTAAATTGCAGTTGAATATGGTAACTCTATATTTGATTTTTTATGGAACTGCCAAACTGTTTTTCAAAGTGGTTGCTTCATCTTACAATCCCATCAGCAACGAATAACTGCTTCTTGTGTAATTGCATTGGCTAATACTTCTAGCACAATGAATAATTACGGAGTTACTCTCATCTTGCCTTCTTCCTGATCTTAACAGAAATATATCAAATATTGCCCCATGGAGGAAGATATAGGGTTTAGAATGAATGTGTATTTATTTCTAATATTAATAAAGTATTGATCAGTTACCTAAATTTCTATTCTTAAATCTTCTTTTACAACTAAGAATGGGGTTGCATTTTGTCAAATCCTTTTCAGCATTTGTGAAGATAAGCATGCTTTTTCCTCAGATGTATTAATATGACAAATGGTTTTAATAGATTTCCTAACATGGAATAAATCTTGCATTTCTTGATTGAATTCCACTTGGCCATGTTGTATGATTATTTTGTTTTACCATGGTGTTACTTTCTATTTGCTAATCTAGTAATAATAGATATGTATGGATAATCACAGGTGATAGCAATCCATATTTATGTTTCTTTGTACTGGTTTTTTTAATCAGGTTTAAGTATCAATGCAACCGTTGCATTTAAAGGGAATGAAAAATATTATTTCATTTTCAACCAGTGAAACAATTTATACAGTTGGGACTAACTGGAATATGAAGACTTTGTAGATTTCCCTTGAAAATGGTCTAAGTTTCTATTTCTAATAATAATTTTTAACTCTCTAAGAATTTATAGATTCCCTATATTTTCCTAAGAATTTTTCATTTCTAATTTTGAATTTGTTTGCACTGAATTCTTCAAAGACTATTATTTTTTATAATTTAATTTTTTCCTTCTAATTTATTATTATATATTTGTACTCTCTCCATTTTCTTCATCAGATTAGTTGGTGGTTTAATATTTTGTATATTAAACATCAATATATTGAATTGATCTATGGTTTTTCCATGACTTGCACCTTTATTTCTGAATTTATGTTATTTCTTAATTTATGCTTTCTTTTGATTTATTTTAATTTTTCAGGTTTTTTTTTTGAGTTGCACATTTAATTCCTTTATTTCAATCTTACATTTTCTAAGTGTTTCTTAATCTGATTTTTCTTTGAAAACATTTAAATGCACCCAACAAATTTCAATCTATAGAATTTTATTAAAATTCTTACAATTTTTAGATGTGTAATTTCAGTTGCATTTTCTCTTTTGCCCATAGTAGTTTAACAGGCAGATTACTGCATCTTGCATCCCCTGTCAGTATGATGGTCACAGTACTTGACAGACCTGTAGAATTATGGAGGCAATGGGACCCCCATTAAACCTGTCTGGGAGGCGAAGCTGAGCCCAGCCAAAAAAAAAAAAAAAGAATTATGGAGGCAACCTATTCCATTCTTGGGAATATTGGCCTCTGCCATACACTGGGTGACATAGGAATCTGCCTGCTTTGAGTGTGGCTGAAAGCAGGAAAAGCTGTACTGCAGGCTGCTCTTCAGCCCTGCATTTGGGACAAATAATCCAACAGACATTATGTTGTTAGTGTTGTCAGTGATGGAAAAAGTTGGAGTGTGGAGTTCATGGCAAACCCCATGAGAGCATCTCCCCAGCAGGCCTTTAGGGTTCTGAATCAAGGCCATTCCATGGGCAGTAGTAGAGAGTTCTATGCTGCAAAAACAGCTTCTCAAATGTTTTGGGGTCTTGATAGATTCATCAAATTTATCATGTTTAACCATGAGGCACCAACTGAGAACACTTCTAGAACTGTCTATTAAGAACTGTGCTCATCAGATCCCCAATTCCTAAGTCATACGGGGCCATCAGATGGAAATAGCACTTAGGTTCCATCCTAAGAGAATGAGAAGACATCAGTAGGCTGCATGAGTGGATGTCCAAGACACCCAATAACATCCAACACTAATGCACTTCCGCTACTTGTACCTGGTCATATTTGTATCCTTTACAGCTGGAGAAGAAGGAAATATCTCCAGCTAGGTTTATGGATGCATCTGGTAGATGTACGTATATGGTAAAAATATATTCATTGACATCTTTGAAATGGTGTAGAGGGGGATAAAGTCTTTCTATAAATGGTATTGTAAGTTAATATCTTATTATTTACTTTTTCTAGTAGAAGATTTGGCCTGATATACAAATATACAAATTTCTGGCTCTGGCCAATAGAATGGCTGGCTGGTCAGAGTTCTGAAAGTTATAGAAGTGAAATATCAGACATAGTATTATCAGATAGATACATGTGGATGGAAATATTGTACTGTTTATGAAGTTTAAAGGCTAAACATATGCAACAGAGCATCTCAAACTTTGTCAATTTTGATTCCCAGGGAACGTTAAAAAATGTCTAGCCCTAAGGTCCAGAAATTTTGATTTTCAGAATTGTGGGTGGTCATGTGGACAACAGTACTGGAATCTAACGTGTAGATGACAGAGATACTGTACATCATATAATATATAGGTAAGTCACCAGAACAAAATATTTTCATGTCCAAAAAGTCTTTAGTGTCCCTGTTTAGTATCTCTGTATATATATATGGATATGGAAGAGAAGAAAGGTTAGAGGTGCTAGGACTTATCAGGCTCTTTCCATGTGCCAAGCATGGTCCAAATATTTTTTGTGAATTAACTCATTTAATATCCAGTACAACTGTATGAGATAGCTCTTTTTTAACCTCCTTTTATAAACATAAAGGCTCAGATGTGTTCCATAACTTGTCTAAAATATCACAGTTAGGAAATAGAGAGGTGTGCATTAAACTGAGTCTTTTTTCAAGGCCCGCTATTTAAAAACTTCATTACATCACTTTATTGAGTTGAAATCCATAAGCACACATAGTGTTAAAGTAATGATCTAACATTTTTTTTCATACACTGCTGGAGGCTAGTAGGAAAGTACTAGAAATGGCAAGTCTTCTTTAAGAGCTGTGCTTAGAATCAGGTGATACTAAGGGAAGACCAAAGGGGCCAATGGTCCTTTGCACTCGGGATTAGGAATTCTTCATGTGAAACAGAAACTAAGTAGAACACTGAGTCCCAAAGGATCCAATATTAGGTCTGTGATACGGGATGTAAACACAGGTTCTGTAATTTCTACCCTCAAGAGGCTGATTAAACTTGGTGGGAAATCATGTGGGACAGGATAATTCTCTGTACTTCTGTTCAACATCCCCAGAACTATAGGACATGAAATTCATGCTGATTGATTGGGAGGCTCATATAATGTGTTGTTTTCCTCTTTGCAAGTGAAGAGGACCTTCTGGGCAAATTCTCAGGTAGTAATAACAGCACATTCCCCATAATACCACTTCTAGAATGTCAAAGACCAAGGACTGTGCTGATGGCTAGTGCTTCCTTCATCATTGGAGACTTTGTTCCCCTAAGGGGAACAAAGCATCAGTGAGGGCTACAGGCAAAGGAATCGTCTCTGACTTACTAATTTCCTTCCAAATCCACAACTATATAAATGGAGGATTCTTGGGGAGTATGCCAGATTTTGACACAAATCTGAGACAAGCCCATGTCAGAAGGAGAAAATGCTGAGACATTAGAGGTCTACCAGCACTCTACTCTGTACAGTGAACCACAAGCTGAGAGGCGGAGACAGAGAAGATGGAAAGACAATCTGTACTCTTAGGCCTGGGGAATCTCTTCAGGAATTTAGGCTCCTGGATCTCTTACTGTGTATTTTCAGACAACCATCATCTAGTAAACCAGCAGATGCAGATATACTATTGGAGACAAAACCTGAGGGAAGATTGCTAATGTCACCTTTACTCCTGCTACCACAGGCCGTGGGTGAAGTGAATGGCTGTGGAAAATGACTCTTTTGTGACTGAGTTTCTTCTAATGGGATTAACAGATCAACAGCAGCTCCAGCTGCCTTTGTTTTTTCTGTTCTTGGTGAATTATGTGGTCACTGTCATGGGGAATTTGAGCTTAATTAATCTTATTTGCCTCAATTCTCACCTTCACACCCCCATGTACTTTTTCCTCTTCAATCTGTCCTTCATTGATCTCTGCTATTCATTTGTCTTTACCCCGAAAATGCTGATGAACTTTAATTCAGAGAGAAATATTATCTCCTTTGCAGGACACATGACTCAACTAATTTTCTTCCTCTTGTTTGTCAACTCTGAGTGCTGCGTGCTGACAGCCATGGCCTATGACCGCTACATGGCCATCTGTAAGCCCCTGCTCTACACGGTCACCATGTCCCCTCAGTTGTGTTCTCTCCTGATGTCTGCTTCATATGTGATGGGGTTAGCTGGTGCAATTGCTCATACAGGGTGCATGATCAGGGTGAAATTCTGTGATTCCAACATCATCAACCACTATATGTGTGACATCTTCCCCTACTCCAGCTCTCTTGTAGCAGCACCTATGCCAATGAGCTCTTGGCATCCATTATTGTGGCCACAGTTATCATAGTATCTAGCCTCATTATCTGTATCTCTTATGCTTTGATTCTTTTCAACATCCTTCACCTGTCATCAGCTAAGGGCTGGTCCAAAGCCTTCAGCACCTGTAGCTCACACTTAATAACTGTTGGTCTTTTCTATGGATTTGGGCTGCTCACTTATGTCAAGCCATCATCTTCAGTATCATTGGGACTGGAGAAGTTTTTCTCAGTGATTTATACCAATGTGTTGCCCATGCTGAACCCCCTTATCTATGCCTGAGGAACAAGGATGTCAAACTTGCTCTGAAGAAAACCCTAAAGAGTGTAAGAAATAGAGCAGAAACATTGGTGCTGCCTTAGTACGTGCCTCTGTTTCTGCATGTTCCTGCCTTTCCTGCCACTCCTCTTCTTTACCCTATTTTCTTTTGCTTATCTTCTACTTTCTTTCTAAAGTCTTCTTCGAAGAATTTTCAGTCTAATGTCTTTTCTCACTTTTCAGTGAAATCATTTATTCTTTCAACATGTCCATTTTATATCTTCATTCTGTTTCTTAGAAAAAAGTTAATTGTGGCAGATAATGTGTCCCACTTTCTTAACAAATACTATTGAAAGCTAAGTCTCTTTATCCTGTTCTGTAGTTGAGGATATGATTATGTGACTTGATAAAAGTCATACAGCTAATGTTGCAGAACCCAGTGAAGGAATAGAAGAAAAGTAAAGGAGATTTTGAAAGAAAGGAGAGTAAGTCTGGAGAGTTGTTTCACAATCAGCCTGAAGGTGGGTGTCATCAGGCAAATGACACCCTCAACCAAAATTACTGTAGCAGAGAGGAGATGCATGTCCCTAGTGGGGTTTTATTTCAGAGAGGTTCAAAGAGTGTCAGCCACAAAGTAAGATTTAATCACAATCTTGTTTATGATAGTGATCATTTCCTGTGTTCGTAAGGCTGAGGAGTTTGGGGAAAAACCCCTCTGGAGAGGCATGTCAACATTTTCATGTAGTATTTGGACTTTAATAAGCCTATTAGATATTATGCTGGTATTTTATGTTTTGTTGAAACAAAAATTATAGTTATTCATGATAATTAAAAATGGTAGAAAATAGAGCTTCACAAAGTCTTCTTTCAATGTGGTTAGGGAACAATGTCCTTCATAGGATATATATGTCAGGGAATGTAGTTAAGTTTGTCTCTAATTTCTCTGTTCACCAGGGGTACCATGAGTTTTGAAAACTTTAAAAACTTTGGTGTTTAAAATTGCCTTAAAATATAATGCTTATTAAAAACATTACTTAAATCTAAGTAAAGTTATTACTATGAGAGCTAAGATATTTACATGTATTATAATAATCTCATCATCATATATATTTTTTAAACTCTGACTCCTCAAGCAGAATCTGAATGTGTACTATCTACTTCTATTCTTCTTTTGAATGTGCCCAATAAATTGCCTAGTTTCATAACTTAAAATATTGCTCCAAAGCAATATTTTAAACTTTTACTTGTCAATAAAAATGTAAAATAAGGCATATGTTATCAATGTCTAAATTATTGGTACTTAATAAAAATAGCACATGAATTGTCTGCATAGTGCACTTGTTGTGATCTGAGGACTACATCATATTTACCATCACTCCCTGGTGGATTGTGAGTAGGCCACAGCCTGGCTCAGTTCTGTGAAGGTGAAGTCAATTGTATCGACCTTACAAAACTAATTGCTTTAATTAAAAAATTTGTAATATTATAAGTAAAATTGTTTAAATATAAAACTTGAGGTTTTTAACTTAATATAAGAACACTAGATACAAAAACTATATAAACATATTTATAGCTATTGAATGTTTGGAAATTTTGTACCTCTATATTGGTGAATTTTAATTCCATGGTTATTGTCATATCCTTCTTATCCTCTTGCTATCTTATAGTTTTCCATGAAAATTTTAAATTGGAAAAGCTTTATTTTGATTACATTCACTACCATATTAACATATGTCATAAGCTTATTAAATATATTATTTTTACATAAAAGCTTAACATCAATTGGACTTTGTTTCTGAGCCAATCAGTTTTAGCCAGGTACAGTTGGAGTTCTAGTCATATTGCTCTGGACGATTTTCTCCCATTGAGTAGGCTGCCTTTTCACTTTCTTGACAAACTCCTTTGAGGCAGAAAAATTTTTAATTTTGAGGAGGTCCCATTTATCTATTTTTCCTTCCATTGCTTGCACTTTGGGTGTAAAGTTTATGAAACCATATCCTACTACAAGATCTCATAGATGGAACATAGGGCATTTTTAGGGCATTATAATAGTTCTGCATGTTCTTGCAATAATGGATACAGGTCATTTTAAAATTTGTCAAAACCTATAAAAGTGCAGAAACTGAGGTATTATTATCAAGTGCCAACTAGCAATGCATCTGGAAAAAGACCTTGACCAAAAGGGGAAATATTAAATACAAATGAGTTTTTATGGCTAAGAGATTTCAAAGTGAGCTGAGAGGTTATTCCAGAGGTTACACTTATGCACGGTCTCAGCAGGACCTCATTGACTGCCACAGTAAATGGTGCCTCATACAGTGGGGCTCCTGAGGGCTCTAGAGACATCTAGACGCTATAAGAAGGACAGACAAGCTCAGGAATTCAGCACCCTGTCAGTGGGCCTTTGGAATTTATGCTCCTCAGTGTAACAGAATTAGTCTCATTTATAGTTTCCCTACACATGGCTCTTCTGCCCCTTCTATATGAACCTATAATTAGCACAATATTTGTTAAATATATGTCCCAGAAACTTAAATATTTGGTCTGTTCATGTGCCAACTGAGCCTTGAATCTCAGCAGAGTTGCAACACCTACTCTCCAGTTCAATGGACTCACCCAGGACAACTAACAAGGCGATGATGATGGGCAACACTCATCTCATGGAACAGATAGTGTCCCCAACTACAAACAAGATAGTTCCATCCATCTGCCTCATGGGATCTAATCCCCTTCTCAGTTAGAAACAGTGGGCATCACCATTCCAAAACCCTCAAGACTGGGGAAGGAACAAAGGACTAAAGTAGACTTATTATTCCATTATAAACATTATTATTCTAGCAATGGAAGAACTGTTATCTTTGATATAAAGGCAGTGGCCACCAGAGGTTCTGAAGGGAGGGAGAGGGAAGAATAGGTGTAATATGGGGGCATTTTTGGGACATTGGAATTGTCCTGCAAGACATTGCAATAACAGATACAGGCCATTATATATTTTGTCATAACTTACAAAATTGTGGGGGACAGAGTGTAAACTATAATGTAAACTATAGTCCATGGTTAGTAGCAATGCTTTAATATGTGTTCATCATTTGTAACAAATGTACCACACTAATGGAGGATGTTGTTAATATGGGAAGGAGTGGGAGGGCAGGAGGTGGGGCATATGGGAATCCTCTATATTTTTTATGTAACATTTATGTAATCTAAAGCTTCTTTAAAAATAAAAAAAATTAAAAAAAGAGAAAACATGAGGTGTATACCATCCACGTCTATATATTCTTGGTATTCAGCAAAAATAATATGTGACTTGAAGGCATGATGTACATCTTGTGGTTCAAGTACTTATGGAGTCACCAGCACCCACTGCTGGAGTTTGATTCAGCCAACAGCCTGGCTCTCTTCTGTGAAGTCAACAGGTTTCAATGTATTACCCAGTTGAATATACATTTCTGTATTACTTGAAAAACATAATTTATTTTTTAATTATAACCAAATTTTATGGTATTTGTAACTAAAATTATTTAAATTCAAACCTAGTGTTTTCAAATTTATTATAATAAGAAATTTGGTGTGAAATATTTTCAGAATATAAGCTTATTTTACAAGTATTTAATATTTAGAAGTTTAATAATTATAAACTCTTGCTTTCCTTAAAGACATGAATATTGTCATTTATATATTTTTAATCCTCTTTCTATTATGGCTGTTCCATAAATGCAAAATAAATTGGAAATTCTTTGTTTTACTTACAGTCACCCCCTTATTAACATATGCTAAGGCTATATAAAATGTTTTTTTATCCATAAAGGCTTAATTAATTTAAAATGGCAATATCCCAATGTTTAACTTTCATGGAAGACATTATATTGTGCTCTTGGATTAAAGATCATTCCATTGCCTAAAGGATTTGAAACATTATCAGGACATTGATTTGACATAACTTGCAGGTTGACTTATTAATGGAAAAGTTTTCATGCTTTTCTCTCCCAAGTTCTCATTGTTTCTCTTTTATGAATAAAGATTGGGACAGAACTTTCTAGCCACTGAGTAGAACTGTTTTGGCAAATGGGTTTCAATTAAGGCATTGAACTTGGGCCACTCAAGTCTGGTCTGGCACAGCTGGAGTTTTCAGTCTTATTGCTCTGGCAGATTGCAACCAGATGACAGCACACCCCATGCTTTGGAAGGCTGCAAGGACAGTGAGACAACATAGCACTCACTGCTCCATTTCCACAGCCCAACCAAGAGGTGCTCCACCACCTGGTTGCCAGCTGCAGCAGACACATGAGAAGGGTCCTGTATCCTTTGTGGACAAGGTCCCAGGGGGCTGCTGAGGGACGTGTGCTGTAGATGCCCAAGGAGCACCATGCTCCGCTTCATGTTCTAAGTTTTTGTGTGATGGAGACCACGGAGGGAAGACTAATGAACACTGGTTCATGTAGAAGCCCCATCTCTATTTCCCTATATTAGGCACTTGTGTCCATTTCTAGCTGATGTGTCCTTGTGCTGGGGTCTAGACTAGCTGCCAAGTGACTGCTCTAATAAAACACAGGCAGTCTGAAAATTAGGGCTTCTTTGTGGTTTCGAAACATTTGAAATTACAAAGTGAAATTTGGTTCCAGATTGGTTCCAAATTAAATTTGTAAATGAAAGAAAAGAGCTCTTAAATTATTTAAATAAGATTTCAATTGTTGTAAAATTTTGGATGGTTTTAAAAATGATTTTAAGCTGTGTACTACTTACTTTTGCATTCAATACTTCTTATTGTTGGTGAATGCAAAAAATGGTGTTTATAAATACTAGGAACTCTTGATCAGGAATTGCAAATAACTATTTAATTCACAAAAACCTGATAGGTTCCAGAATCAAGCACAAATTTTCATTAAGAATTATGAAGATGTTTTATTTGGAAATATCTGAAAACATAAAATAATCACAATTCTATTTTTAGTACAAGATGGATAATTTTGAATTTTGAGTAATTCACAGTAATATGGTATAAAATAAAGAATAAATTTTCTTATTTTGCCATTAAACAAGTAAACATAACCTACACATTTAAAAGTTCACAAATCATACATGTATGTTTTAATAAATAAAACAAAAATTAATACAATTTCCACCTAGGCCATAAAATAAGAAATAAGATATTGTCAGAATATTTCATTGAGTACTTTTAGCTGTTTTTGTTTTGTTTTTTTTTCAGTGGGGGTGGTGTTTTTCAGTGGCACTTTAGTTCCCAATAACCTAAGTAAATAATTGCAGATAGGTAAGTTTTTAAATAGCTTATTCAGTCATATTTGAACTTTGATAAATATCTTCATAGTTGAAGTATTTGAGTAAACTATATGTAATGTTAATAAAGTGAGAGCTTACATTAGCTTTTTCCAGTTTAATCCCATTAAATATTGCAGCTTTTTTCAGTTGTTAAAACGGTAGTTTTTAGTTTGTATATGTTTTACTAGAATAGATTTTTTTTTTTAAATCACAAAAAAAACAGGACTGTACAACAGCAACTGGGCACCCTAATATAAACCACAGTCTATGGTTAATAGTACAATTATAACAATATTCTTTCATCAATTGGAACAAATGTACCACACTAAGGAGTGTATATGGGAACTCTGTATTTTCTGCATGATTTTTCTGTAGACCTATTACTTCTATAACTTTAAAAAATGATAAGCTTATTTTAACATGTCATGGAATCATTTAAACAATATACCCACAATATTGTGGGAGAAAATACGTAGATGAGATTAGATAGCTATGTAGATCGTCTATACTGAACTTCCTCATGTTCTTTGGCTGTCCCTCCCTTTGAATTCTATACATGAACCATTATATCTCAGCACCCAGAATATAATGTTAACCATTTTTCTATCTCCAAGACCCTACTTTTATTATGATTTTTTCATGATCCAAAAGCTTTTCACACTGGATTTTCAAAGAAAACTTTGGAGAAATAGAGAAAAACGAAGAAAATATAAGCAACATAAAATGGGTTTATGAAATTGAGGTTTTTCTTCTCCAGTCCCTGATGGACTCATACAGCTTTGAAACCACTTAGAAAGACTCTCTTCCCAGCTTCCCTCATTTTTGTTTTCAGTATCTAACCTGCTCTTAATTCCATTTTGTGTATTTTTTTCAGACATGACATTTTTCATCTCCTGAAATTTTAATTGGCATTTTGCATCTCTTTCATTTCTCTACTCAGCATGCTATTACTTTTCTCTATGTCTTTAAACAAATGGGATACATTGATAATAGGTGCTTTATTATCCCTGTCTATCAACTGCAGCATATGCATAATTTATGGGTACATTCTTACAGAATGAATTTTTCCCTCATTATGACTCAAATTTTCCTGCTTCATTACATGCCTGGTTCTAAGCTAGTTTTACAATTACTTATTTTAAAATTTGTTATTAAATAAAGCTTATAGTTGTTGATCAGCCATTATTATTGGTGACAGAAGTACAAACTCGTTGTTAGAATTGATGGCACTTATGGACCAAAAGTTTGGAATGGAAGGGATGAATGTCTCCAGGTTCTTTGTTTCTTTTCTGAATTTTCACTGTTTGCCTCAGCTTCACTGGCTTTCTCCATGTTTTAGAAGTGGATTTAATAAAAGTCAGAATTTCTTTTATAGAAACACCAGTGACTTAGTCTACATAAACCTACTTATTCAACTAGCCCATTATTATGCCTCTGATAGCAGTGTGGAAGGATATGGATTTCCATACTGATGTCAATATTAGGAATTGGAGATGTATTATCAACAAAACACACTAGTTTTCCATAATATTTTTCAATGGATCTTTTGGATAATTAGTACAGAAATATTGAGCTTTATAAATTTTCATATTTTAAATTTAATTTAGAGATGTAATTTACATATAGCAAAATGTACAATTTGTATGTATATAGCTTGCTGGCCATTTAAGTATACGCCAATCGAGTTTCCACAAAGAATACGTTATAACTCCTTCCATCATACTAGAATGTTTCCTCTTACCTTTTGTGGTTAATCCTCACAACCTAATCACAAGCAACCATCCATATAATTTGTCTCACTATATGATCATTTTTGCCCATTTTGGAATCTCATACAAATGGAATCATACGATGTGCATTCTCTTGCCCTTTTCTTTCACTTAGCATGGTATTTTGTGGGTTTCAGGAATTTATTCTTTTTATCACTAATATCCCATTGTAGGAATATATCATAATTTTTTATTCATTCACTAGTTGATGAACTGACTTTCTCTTAGAATTTGGGTTATTTCAGATTTTGAACATAATTAATAAGCTGTTATCAGTATGTAAGTACAAAGTCTTTTGAATTATATGTTTTTATATTACTTGAGAAATATCTAGGAGTTGAAATTCTAGGTCATATGGTTAGTATATGTTTATTTTTATAAGAAACTTCCAAACTGTTTCGCAAAGTGATTTCCTAGTTTACATACCCATCATTAATGTAGATAAGTTCAAATTGTTTTAAGTGTTCACGAATACTTGGTAGTTTCAGTTTCTAATTTTAAGCATTTTAGTAGATGTGAAGATGTGAAAAGGAAACTCTTTATGTGCGTGTTTACGTGTATGTGTTTGGGTGGTGGGATATTTGTCTGAATTTTCTTTTATTAAAGTATAACTTAAATAGAGTAAAAGTCGGATATTTTAGTTTACAATTGTGCAAGTTTTTTCAAACTCATGTAGTACACAAACTATCACAAACATTGAGAGATTTCTCCCATGTCCTTCTATAATCAAACGCTCCTCCCACCCCCCATCCTTTAGAACCACTGATATGCTTTCTGTTGCTATAATTTGGCCTTTTCCAGAATGCCATGTAATGTAAAAATACAATATGTAATTTTTCAGTCTGCCTTTCTCTTAGCGTAATGAATTTGAGATTCATCCATTCTATTAAATGTGTCAATAATTCATTCCTCTTTATTGCTGAGTAGGATTCACTGTGTGGATGTTGTAGAATTTATTTATCCATTAATCAGTTAAAGAATGATAAAGTCAGGATAAAATTAAATATAAAATTTTTCTGTGAACGTAAGTTTTCATTTACTTGGTAGTTAACTTGGGGTGGACAACTTTATAACAAACTGCCAAACTGTATTCCAAACTGGCTGTACCTTTTTGCATTCTCACCAGTAATATTTGAGTATTCCAGTTGCTCCTCATCCTTAGGTATATTCAATTATATTTTTAATTTTATTAATTTTAATAGATTTATAATGGCATTGTGGTTTTAATTTACATTTCCCCAATGAATAATGATATTGAGCATGTTTTCATGTGCTTGCCATCCATTTATCTTTTTTAGGTAAAATGTCTTCACATCTTTTGCTCATTTATTTATTGTATTTTTGTTTTCTTATTGTTAGGTTTTAAGTGTTTTTTCTGTATTCTGGACACAAGTACTTTATTTGATATATGTTTTGTAACTATTCTTCTTCCATTCTGTGGCTAATTTTTTGTTCTTCTAATATTGTCTTTCTTAGAAGTTAAGGTTTTTTGTTTTAATAACATCCAATTTAACCATTTGTTCTTTTATGGACTGTGCTTTTGGTATGCCATCTTAGACATCTTTGCTTAACCTGATTTTTAAAAATAATTTTTATTGAAGTATATCATTCATACATGAACATGCATAAATAGTGTATAGTAAAGATTGTGAACTTACAAAATAAACATGCATAACATTACAGGGGTCTCATACATCATCCCTCCACGAGCACCTTGCATTGTTGTGAAACATTTGTTACAAACTATGCAAGAGCATAGTAAAAATATTAGTAATAACTACAGTCTCTATCTGACATTTGGTGTAGTTATTCCACAACACACCCTATTTAAAAAAAAAAATTTTTTTATTACAGAGGTTGTGAACTTACAAAACAATCATGCACATGTGTAGAATTCCCATACAACACCCCTTCACCAACATACCACACCATGGTGGAACATTTGTTACAGATTATGAGATAATATCATCAGACTATTACCACCAACCATAGCTCTTTCCATACCCCTCCATTATCAACACAGCACATCTTTGGCATTGGTGCAAGAATATTATAGCATTGCTGTTAACCACAGTCTATAGGTCGCACCAATTGTAGTTTTCCCATGCTTTTCCACATTCCCATCACCCTGCAATATTGATGTACAATGACTGTAGCTCACAGAAGGACACTCTTGCATCTGTACCATTGTCCCGGCCCGCGGGACAGTCAACGGGAACCTACGAGAGGGGGAGCAGGAATGGGATGGAACAAGAGACGCAAGAGATGACAGCAAGACAGGATTCTGATCAAGCTGCAAAACTTTATTGAAGAGGCAGGGTATATATACTGAGGGGAAAAGGGTGAGGATTGGTGGACCTAAGGACGGGTGGCGGTTTGGGATTGGTGGTTGCTGTTGCTAGGGTAGATGGCAGTTGCTTTAGGCGCGAAAGTGGGGCGCTTTTGGCGCGAACTCTCTTAACTTCCTTGAAGAAGGCTAACCATAGCTTGAGCTGTTCTTGTATCAGCCCTGGCGGCCATGTTACAAGTCACCGGTGCTGCTGACAAGGTGCATAGTATGTGTGCTATCATGAAGGTCCCCAACATCTCCTCCCTTTGTATTTCAAAAGGATGGAGGAAGGATGCTGAATGGGCATCCTTTTGGCATTAACCTGCTGGGGGAAACAGAGGCCCTATTCCCCAAGTTGTTTGTGGCTCTGTTCTTTTTGGGGAGGGGAGTTTTTTGCAGAGCAAACCCCTATGCTAATGAGGCGTATTTCTCAAGGAGCTCAAAAACGGCCTTTGTTTGTTTGGGCCCTCCTTTGCAGTGCTTTGCCTTGCACCCAGCGGTACCAACCATAGCATAAGCTAGGAGCATGTTTTTGAGCAGCATGCTGTTCCCGTAGGAGGGGGTTTACATACCTTCAGGGTAAGTAGCACTCAGGTTTTCTGGATTTATACCTTGGTCAGCAAGGTGGAGTCGGTGATAATGTACTTGAATGGGCCTGCCTAGGGCAGAATTGATCTGGTCTTTAACTAGCTGTATGATTTTTCTTAATGCCCAGGGTGCAAAGGATAATATAAGGAGTAGGGTTAATAGGGGGCCTAGCACGGGGAGGAGGTAGGGGAGGACAGTATTGAATCCCCAAGAGAGGCCCCCTTGGGCTTCCCGTTCGCGTTTGCGGTTTGCAATTCTTTCCCTAAGCTTGGTCATGGAATCTCTAATTATACCCGAATGGCCAGTGTAAAAACAGCATTCCTCGCCCAAAGCGGCACAAAGCCCTCCTTGTTTAAGAAAAAGGAGGTCTAAACCTCTCCTATTTTGGAGGACAACTTCTGATAGGGATGTAAGGGATTTTTCAAGGTGAGTGATGGAGGTTTCAATGCAGGCTAAGTCTTCGTCTACTGCAGCTCTTAGGTGAGAGAGACCCTGTTGTTGCATGACGAGAGAGGCGGTTCCAGTGCTCAAGCCGACAATACCTAAAATAGAGGCAATGGTAATAGCCGTAACAATTTCTCTTT
>JAQZBX010054859.1:0-18565 GCA_029593785.1 Cabassous unicinctus | reverse complement strand
ATGGGGGCTGCCTTGGATGTCCCGGGGACTCCGGGGTCCTCTTCCTCCTCTCAGCTGAGGGGGCAGGGCCCTCAATCACACTCATGGAGCCCCTGCCCCATCAAGGCCTTCTGGCTCCTGCCTTAGGCTGAGGGCCCAGCAAACTGCACTAAGAGAGCAGACCCGGGGCAGCCATCCTGAGAGGGTGAGTCAGCGCCAGGGGGACTAGAGGCAGGAGGGTTCACGACTAACGGGGGGCGGGGTGGGGAGGGGAAGGGAGGAATCAGAGAAGGCTGCCTGGAGGAGGAGGGTTTGGCAGGAGGAAGGTGTGGGGGGAGATGAGGTGGAAAGGACGGTTAGGGGCAGATGAGGTGAGCCCTGAAGGCCGTTTCTCTCTCTCCACCATTTATCCGTCTGTCCCTCCATCCACCCCTCCATCCATGCGTCCCTAATCTGTTTATACCCCTCTTGCTTTGTTTTACATGCTTCCTGCACCTCTCTCTGTTTCTGTCTCTCTGTCTCCATTTCTCTGCCTCTCTGTTTCTCTCTCTCCTCTCTCCTCTCCCGCCTCCCACATCGTGTGCCAGGGGAGCCGAAGGCAGAGCGTGGCCATCGACCGGCCTGGGCAGCGACTTGCCTGTGGCATAGAAGGAAGATGAACGGGCCCTGCGGGGTCCTCCCCAGGCCTGTGGCCCCTTTTCCCCGGCATGGAAGCCACGAACCTAAGTCCCTAATTAGCTCGTTACGCCTTTGCTCTGCAGTCCTGGGATTCCTTGGACCCCAGGGAGGGCCGTGAAGTGAGCTGGGGCAGAGGGAGGGGTGGGGCTACCCTTCAGGGAAGCCAGCGGGGCAGGTTTGCAGAACAAGGGAAATGTAATTAATTGAGCCACAAAGGCCAGGCCCAGGGGAGCAGCCCCGGGAGCACCGCCAGGCTGAGGCTGTGGGAGCCGCTTCCTCCAGGCCCTTCTGATGCAGCGTCTTCTCTCGCAGCCACTGCCTGGCCCTCTGTGGTTGGCTCCGGCCTCCAGGAGTGCCCCTTCCCTCTTAAAGCCCAGAGCTGATCAAGGGCTCTGCCTGCTTACAAATCCGCCCGCAGGCATCCCCCCCCACTCCTGCCCCTGGAACAGAACCCCACGCTCTGCAGGCGGCCCCCAAGCTCGGCCTCGGTGCTCACCTTGCGTGTTCGTGCCTCCGAGCCTTTGCCCATGCTGTCGCCTCTGCCTGGCAAGCTCCTGTCACCCTTCAGGGCCCAGCTCAACGTCCTCCCTGAGCTGCCTCAACTCCCCGGCAGGGTCCCTTGTTCCCAGCTCTTTAGTGCTCTGTCCCCCCTGCTGCCAGGCCGTGAGCTGAGGGGGCGGGGAACGGGTCTCGTTCGTCTTTGTGGTCCCCGTGCGCCCGGCACTGTGCCTGGCACGCAGCAGCTATTTACTACCTGTTTGGGGAAGGGAGGGAGGGAGGCTGTCCAATGACTGACTGAACGCCTGGCAGGTCGTCGAGGCGCCTGTCCTATTTTCTTGCTTCCTACCTCCTCAAGCGTCTTTAGGCTCCTGTTTTGGGGGTGCTTGGGGGAGGTGGGGCATTGAGCCCTCACCCCGGCTTGTTCTCAGCTGGAGGAAGCAGCCTGCAAGGGCGTCCCACTGCCTCTCCCGAAAGGAGGCTGACCTAGTTTTATGGGGAGGGAGATGGGGATGGGCATTAATTATTGATTGGAAATCACTCCACACAGAGCTCATGATGCAAGTCCCAAATAATTACCGTCGTTAATAACCACCTCAGCATCACCCCTGGAATCGATCCCCTCCTCCTTGTCCCCCGCCCTCCAGCCTCCCCTCTCCCATCTTCCCCTCTCCCTCTGACCGATCACATCATTCATTCACGAGCAGTTAGTCAACAAATGTTGGCCGAGCCTCCCTTCCGGTCCAGGGCCTGCTGGGTTCTGGGAACACGGGGGTGAATCAGACATAGGCTCTGCCCCCAGGAGCTCACAGCTCAGTGCAGGAGACAGCAGAGTCAACAGACAACTACACACTAGGACTGGGAGGAGATCAGATGTTGATGTGAATGGGGCCTTCTAGGCTGTGTGGTGTGCAACCTGTGCAACTGCACACAGCAGCCCAGGCTAGGACAGAAGTGCTGAGATTGCCCAGAGCAAAAGACAGAGAGATGACCTACTGGAATGGGGTGAGAAAGGGCCTGGGAAGGCCTCACAGAAAGAAAGGAGGCCTTGAACTGGGCTGTGATGGCTGAGAAGGGTTTGCCAGGCAGAGGAGATGGTAGGGTGTTCCAGGAACAGGGAACAGAATGCATTAAAGCATGGAGGTATGAAATCTGCTGGTATATTCATGGAACTTCAAATAATTTGCTATTGCTGGGTGTAAGGTGGGAACTGGCCAGAGAGAAGGATGAAGCCAGGGGGTTGGGCAGGGACAGACCCCATGAGACCGTGGTGGGGGGTGTACACTCAAGGGTGACCTACCAGCTTTTGACCCTCTTTGGGGCTGCAGACACTTGTGGACTCACAGCATTATAGCATCATATTTTGCAGAAATTTCATAGGGTTCATGGACCCCCTAGAATTCCTCATGAACTCCCTCCTTGCCAGGGGTCCACCACCCCCAGCTTCTGTGGGTGATGGGAACCCTCAGAGTTTTTCACACACAGGAGTGTCATGCTCAGATCTGTGTTCTAGAGAGTGAGCGTCTGTCAGAATCTCCCTGTTTCTGGGCTCTGCTTTCCTTGGGGTGGCTTTGATCTTGGGCAGGCATTGCCTTCCGAGCCAAGATGGCCCCGGCAGCTCCAGGCTTGCTTTCTCCCAGCTTGGCAACTTCTGCAGAAAGAGAGGGTCTGTCTCCCTGTAGTTCCAGCAGAAGTCCCAGGGCTCACTCTCATTTGTCCTGGCTGGGTCACATGTCCACCTTGAGCCAATCACTGCAGTTAAGGAGATGGAATAGGCTGATTGGCCAGGCCTAGGCCATGTGATTGCTGTGTCAGCCCCACTAACCACATGGACCAGAGTGGAGGAGTAGTGGCTCCTCGAGAAAAATCCTAGTGCTCTTTTCACTGGACTGGGACAGGGGTGCTGGGCAAACCCCAGAGGTGACCCACCAGCCTGGGGTTCACCCTGGATTCTCAACTGGATGATCGAGGTGGCTGGATCTTCATGGGGTGGATTCAGGAGGGAGGTCTATGCTGCAGACGGGGAGCGGGTGACATTCAGATAGCTCCTGAAGCTATGGCAGTGGGTGACATCACCCAGACTGGGAAAGCTAGTGGGCCCAAGCCCACAGAGAGAGGGTGTGGGGGTGCAGGTGGGTCAGCCCTGGGCAGGGGGTGGCAGAAGGGAAGGCTGGGAGACAGGTGTGCAGGGTGCTAAGTGGGAGGAAGGGGGCAGAGGCTGAGACTGGCCCTCCATCTTCTCCGTGGGGTGGGAGCCCTGGGCTTTGCTGAGAGTTGGAGCATGGCCCTGAGCTGGGAACCTCTGCTGTCTTCTGTCTTCTTGGGCCCCTTTGCTGAGGGGCCTTGTCCACCAAGAGGGAAAAGGGCTGGCTCCAGCTCCACACGTCACAACCAGCTGGACCGGGATTTGAACCCAGGTCTCTAAATCCAGAGGCTGCCTCCTTTCCACAGGCTTTCTTTCCCTACCTGCCAGGTTTTCTAGACATCAGGCCCCTCCAGGATGTGACTAACACCCACACATTCTGCTCTGCTTCCTATGCCTATCCTTTCGTCCTCTGGGGACTCCTGTCTCCTTGTCTTTACCCCATTTCCTCCTTGAGCCTCTGGCTTGGCTGGTTCCTCACAGCTGTTCTCAGGAAGGGAAGAGGCCCCTTCTCCTGGCATCAGGCCAGGTCTGAGTCCCTGGGCTGGCCCCCAGCTCTTCTGAAGGAGGCATGGGTCCGGGGGCTCCCCCTGGTTCCCTCGTGCACTGGGGGTGGGTTGGCAGGGTGGTTCCGGCTGGTTCTGGTGTGTCCTGGCGTGGCCAGGAGGACCGGTGACTGCCTTTCAGGACACGTTCATTCACTGAGCACCTGCTGTGCCCACCTTATGCTGTTCCCCGCCCCCCCAGGACCTCTGCTTCCCGGGTGACAATCCCTCCCCCTTTGCCCCTCCCAGGTATGCGGATCCTGGTGAACCTGCTCCTGGACACGCTGCCCATGCTGGGGAATGTCCTGCTGCTCTGCTTCTTCGTCTTTTTCATCTTTGGCATCATTGGTGTGCAGCTCTGGGCGGGTCTGCTGCGCAACCGCTGCTTCCTCGAGGAGAACTTCACCATGTGAGTGCAGCCCCCTCCACACGGGGGATGTCCCGGCCCACTGTACCTGGGGCAGCAGAGTTACAGACCTCTGGGTGCTTGGGCTCTCCATTGAACACCTGGCCCTAACTGTCCTTCCTAATGGGCCAGAGAGGTCAGGGGAGGGGCAGGTGAGTTGGTCTCCAGTGGCTGGACCCTGCAGTGAGCATACGAGGCCTCTGAGCTCTCAAAATTGCAATCACAAAGTCCCAGTCTAAAAGGGGCCCTTAGGTGCTAATCTAGCTTCTAATGACTCTTATTAATACTCAGTTTTAACTTCCTCGGTAACCGGGAATTGGAGCCAACAGAGGGGGAGCAGCAAACTTGAAGGAGGTTGGGTGGGAGGGAGAGGGAAGTTAACACACAGGCAGAAGGGACACCAACAGGGAGAGAGGAGACAGAAAACCTCAAAAGCCGACGCGGCTTGGCTCTCTAACTTGGCACAGACGCTCCTTTTGGTGGCTCTGAGTCATCAGGGAAAGGTCATTCCCATTCGGCTCACTGGTGGTTAAAGCAGGGGTGGGACGCTCCTTAGAGAGTTGATTGCCCAAAGCTGTTTAGACATAAACCAGCCTTGGCTCTTAGAGGAGTGGGGTTTAGGTGGCTGAAAAAATTGACATTATAGAGTCCCCTCTTCCTCGGAGCTGAGGGGTAAATCGGGTCATTGAATGTACATATATATTCATATGTTTGTACATAAATATACTTGAATTGTAGCTTATATACAACATAACGCTTCCCATTTTAACCACTTTCGAATATACGATTCAGTGGTGTCAATTACACTCACAAAGTTGTGTGGCCATCAACACCGGCCGTTACCAAGCTTTTTTATCACTCCAAACAGCGACTCGGTGCCGGTTAAGAACAGCTCCCATTCCCCATATACTTCTGTTTTGAACACACATTAATGCATTTCCACGAGTTGTCAGGCCCTGGGGAGACGAGAGAGGAAAGCATTGTCCTTCATTCTGGCACTGGACAGACCAAGGGCTCCTCTGCCGAGCTGCAGGGGGCTGCAGGGGAGACGGAGGCCCCGCCCTCGGAGAGCCCCCAGGCAGCCCCCAGGCTGGGAGCTGGTCGCAGAGCCTCTGATGGCCGCCACACAGGGACGGGCCCAGCTCTCCCCTCTGCAGCCTGACTGGCCAGTCGGGCCGGGAAGCAAAGCCGAGAGCAGAGCGGAGCAGGGCCGAGGGTTGGCCAAGGCACCCGCTCGCCCGCCACTGCTGTGGGGAAGGGAGGGGCACCTGGCGGGCCTGAGAAGGGGTGCCCTGTGGATAAGGGTTATGCGTAGGTGTGGGTGTGGGGTCTGCACTGTATCAGTCACTGGGAAGAGGCGGGTCCCGAGGCAGGTCCTGGGGCGGCAAGAGAGGAGGTGGCTGCTTCTCCTGGCCTGGCCTCAGAGAGCAGCCGCGCAGGCAGGAGCTCCCAGCTGTGGGGCGTCAAGATGCACCCTGTGCCTCACGTGGGTTTGTGTCTGGATCGTTCCTGGCCTGCTCCTCCTCCTTCTCCAGACGTCACTCCCTCCTGCAGGCCGGCCCGCACGCCCCACCCCAGACACTCTTCTGTTATCTTGCTTGATTTTCTCCTGCGCACTTTGTCTGTAATTAGCTTGCTTGTTAATTTATTTGCTTGGTGCTAGGGGGTCTCTAGACCAGTTTACTTACTTAGTTTGGAAGACCACTAGAATGTAAATGCTCCCGAAGAGCAGGGACATCTGGTCGGCTCCTCCTTGCCAGTGCCTGGAGGCGGCAGGGCAGGGGGCTCCGGTCCTCCTCTCTGAATGAATGGACCAGGCAGGCACGCACCAACCACCCACAGGCAGGCTGGGAACTAGGATCGCAGTTCTTTCTCCTGGGCCTTGAAAGCTGCCGATTTTGCGTGTGGCTCCTGAACGTCCATTTCCCTGGTGCCATGCCCCAGCCTTGTCAGATGGTGCCAGCCCGGGCTCAGCTGAGATAAGGGGAATGGGGGACGGAGGCTACAGAATGCCTGAGCCAGACAGGGAAAGAGGAAGCCCCCCCACCCCAGGAAGAATAAAAAATGTAGATAAATGTAAAACTAGCAAGAGCCCCTTAGAGCAAGGTGCCCCTGAGAGCTAGAGTCAGCCTGTGCGATTCCACCGGCCCCATCCCAAACCCTTCTGGAGGAAGCTGGGTGATGCTGGGGGAGGGAGGGCACAGGAACGCTCAGAACTGGGTGGAGGGCAAGCCAGGCCCTGCCTCGGTGGGCAGAGAGGAGGAGGGGCCCTTCTGCGCGTGTGGCACACGCAGGTTGGACACTCTGCTGACAGGGGCTGAGGCCTGGTGAGGGAAGGCTCTGGCCCAGGGCCACACAGCCAGGCCCTTCATCTTGGCCTCCCCCCCTCGGGGATCCCATGTCCCAGCAGGGGAGCTGGACATGTGGACGGTTAGGGCTCTGAGTGCTCCGGGCAGGATCCCAGAGGAGGTGGGCAGGAGAGGAGAGGGCTTTCCGGAGGAGGCGACCCTGAGCCTCAAAGGACAAGAAAGAGATCCCCGGGCAGGCAGATGGAGTGTGCTGTGGGCTGAGGGGCATCGGGCCCGAGCCCGGCCTTCCACCTCGGCCACTTGTTAGCTGCGTGGCCTGGTGAGCAAGTTGCCGAAACTCTCTGTGCCTCAGTTTCCCTATCCCACAGGGCTGTCGTGAGGCTAACCCATGTTATAATGGTGCCTAACTCCAGGAAGCACTAAATCAGCTTGGGCTATTGACTATTATATGGGCAGCACTGGGTGTTGGGTGCCTCCTACTGGCCCATGAAGCTCCTTGGAGGGCGTGGTTCACAGGGGCAAATAAGCCTCCATCCCATCCGCTGGGGAGTCCAGTGCTTTCTCAGCACTTAACACACTTGTTGAGTGAGGGAGGGAGGCCTGCCCAGAAGACGATCCTGGAGTGACGATAGTTCAGATAGTTCAGACTGCTACTGTTTACGAGTGCTTACCTCGTGCTGAGCACTGCTCTTAGTGGCTTGGACTCAGTTGCCCCCACGGCTCCCTGTGAGGGGAATAGTTATCCTAGTTTTACATTTGGCTCAGAGAGGTGTTGTCACTTGCTCCAGGGCACACAGCAGTAAGTTGCAGAGCAGGGATTTGAACCCAGGCAGTTGGGTTCCAGACGAGGGAGCATATGTGAGTGGGAGCTGGGAGGCAGCAGAGTCTGGGCTGCAGAGGTAGAGAGAGAGGGGCAGAAGGCAGGCCCTTTTGGGAGCCGGGCTGGGCTGCCCCTGAAAGCTGCTAGCCCTGGGGTGCCACACAAGAGGCTGCTCACCTGAGCTCAGGCCTGGACTCAGACAAAGCTCAGGTGTTTCCGCTCCATCTGCTGTGCTTACTCTGGGGTCAGTGGGGAGGGGGCTGGTAGGAGCAGGGTTTGGGGTGGAGTGTGAAGCCTAGGGCCCCGACCTGCCCTGTTCCCTCCGCCATCCTGCTCCCGGGGACCCAAGGGCTCTCCTGCCTGGGCTGATGCCCAGGTTTGGCGGGAAATCTCAGCACTGTGTGATTTTAAGAGCACTACTTAGAGGGTTTCAGGAGTGATTGATTCTAAAACCTTCTGCCGGTCTCGTGCTGCCTGTTTTAGGGGCCTTGCGAGGGTGAGAGGGGTGAAGGGGTTAGGGGGTGGCTGGAGACCTTTGAACCTCTGATGGCTCAAGCCATCACGTCTCCCAAGAGTCTGAGCCTGGATCAAAACTGGCAAAGCTGAAGATTGAGCGATTGCTTCGTTTGTTCATTTAACAAACATTCATCAAGTGCCACTGTGTGCCAAGACCCAGTGCTAGGTGCTGGGCACACAGAGGCAGACACAGCAGGCCAAAGGCCCCTGCCTTGTAAGAGCCGGCACTCTAGTAGGGGAGACAGGAAGTGAAAGCAGATAAGTAAATTAAGAGAGTATGTTAGACAATTCCAGTGCCCTCAAGAAAAATAGGATAAGGAGGTTGGGGAGTCTGGGGTAGGAGGATTGTAGTTTTAAATGGAGTGGTCTGGGCAGGCCTTGCTGAGAAGGTGGCATTCATTGAGAAAGACTGGAAGGAGGTGAGGAAGCACGCTGTGCCGTGGGAGCGGCCAGTGCAAAGGCCCTGAGGTGGGCGTGTGCCTGGAGTGTTTGCTTGTATGTGGTCAATCCTGTCAGTATTCTCCTTTATAGAATTTATATTTTGTGTTTTATCCAGGAAGACCTTATCTACCCCAAATTAACAAAAATAATCTGTGTTTTCTTGTAATAGTTTTGTGGTTGTGTTTGTTGCATTTATGTTCTTTAATCCACCAAAGTTTAAATTTTAGAGTATATTTTACTTAACCCTATCTATCTAAAATATTATTTTGATGTGCAATCAATATGAAAATTAATAATGAAATAGCTTGCATAGTGTTTTGGGGTACCAAGTGGTCAAGAAGTTTATTTTTGTATGTGGTGTGATGTAGGGATCTTCCTTAACTGGTTTCCAAATGGACGGCAAAATGGCAATTTTCTCAACACCGTTTATTGATTACCTCTTCCTTTCTCTACACGTCTGAAAAGGTGTCTTCATAATGTGCTCAGTGACCCTCTGTACCTGGGCTTGTTCCCGTGCTATGATACGCCACTAACCTTTTGTTCCTGTCACAGTACCACGCTGTATTAATAATCATAATTGTACAGTATTTTGGTCTCTTGCAGGGCAGGCATCCATTCATCTTTCTTCTTTTAAAAAGTCGTCCTGGCTGTTTTCTTATTTAGAGAAACACTAGAACCATCTGACCCGGCTCCACAGGCAAAGAGCACGTGGGGATTTTGATGGGGGTTGTGGTTGTTTACAGATTAACCCTTCATGGTGGGCAGGGCAGGGATTGTCATCTTTGTCTTACAGGCAAGGAAATAGAGCTCCAGAGAGGGGGCCTGAGCAGCCCAAGGTCACACAGCCGAGAAGAGCTGGGGCAGGCAGCGGCTCTGAGCCTCGGCTGCTGGAGCATGTGTTTGTTGAGCACCTCCTCTGTGCTGACCAGTGGTGTGCAGGGACTGGAGATGTGATCCAAGAGCCTCCAAGGGGAGCTGGGTGTGTGTATCCCAGGAGCAGTCCTGCTTGAGGAGCAGGGAAGACTCCCCTGGGAGGGGACCCGGGAACTGCACCATGGGAGCCAGTAGGAATTTTCATGACCATGGGCAGAGTTGGGAAAGGTCTCCCTGCTGGGGGCAACAGCATGTGCAAAGGTCTGGAGGCCTGAAAGGGCCTGTTGGGCCATTCCTGCCACGCCGTGTGGCCTCTGCCCTTCCTGATCCTTCTGCCACTGACCCCTCCCCTTCTTCTCCTTACCCACCCATGCTGGGGACAGACAAGGGGATGTGGCCCTACCCCCCTACTACCAGCCGGAGGAGGATGATGAGATGCCCTTCATCTGCTCCCTTTCGGGGGACAATGGCATCATGGGCTGCCACGAGATCCCCCCACTCAAGGAACAGGGCCGTGAGTGCTGCCTGTCCAAGGACGACACCTACGACTTCGGGGTGGGGCACCAGGACCTCAACGCCAGCGGCCTTTGCGTCAACTGGAACCGCTACTACAACGTGTGCCGCACGGGCAGCGCCAACCCCCACAAGGGCGCCATCAACTTTGACAACATCGGCTATGCCTGGATCGTCATCTTCCAGGTGCGCCTTCTTCCTGGGCTGGCCCATCCTGGGGGGCCTGGAGAGGACAGCTCCGCCTGGCAGGCAGGACGTGGGGTGACGGTCGCGTGCCGGCAGGGCTGGGTGCGTTTGCCACCCCCCCCCATCTCATTTAAATCTGCCCAACGCACAATAGGCTTTATCACACCCACAGGACAGACAGGGAAACTGAGGCTCAAAGAAAGGAAGCCAGCTACTTGGCCAAGGGTCATGTGACTATCCAACGCCAGAGTCAGGATTTCAGTCCAGGTCTGGGTGACCCCAGACCCTGTGCTCTCTGTGGAGTCCTGTGTTGCCTGGGGCAGGTGGGAGCGAGGGGGAGGTCTGCCCACTGAGACTGCAGGTGGGAGCTAAGCCCTGGTGGAGGGGCTGCCCAGGGCAAGGCAGGGCCCCTGATGGGGGCCAGGGGAGGAAGGGCATTCCTGGTGCAGGGGGGCAGCCTGTGGGGAGGCCCGGGGGCGGGAGAGTGCTCAGGGAGCACCCAGGAGCTCAGCTTGTCTGGAGCGTAGGGCAATGTCTCTTGGCCTTTTTTTTTGAGAGCAAAAAACAGTAAGAAGTACATTTTCCCTGGTGACCCGGTGACGCATACGCATACAACCACAGAACACCACTAACTTTACTGTGTGCAAAGCGCTTTATTGTATTCTTTCCCCTGCCCTCCCCTCCGCTCCCCTCTCCTCCTTTTCCATTCCTTTCCATGGCCCTGTTACCCTGACTTCAGGACCTGCGTTCTGTGGAGGACAGGGATGAGGATGTTTAGGGAAGGAGTGCCTTGGATATATTGCTTGATCTCTCCGTGCCTCAGTTTCCCCATCTTTAAAATAGGGATAATAACAGTCCTCACCCCCTAACCTTGGGTGCCCAAGGAGATTTAA
Organism: Cabassous unicinctus; assembly: GCA_029593785.1. Taxonomy (NCBI): domain Eukaryota; kingdom Metazoa; phylum Chordata; class Mammalia; order Cingulata; family Chlamyphoridae; genus Cabassous; species Cabassous unicinctus. The sequence goes on along the minus strand of JAQZBX010054859.1, from coordinate 7,765 downwards.
ATCTAATGATGTGAGCAAAGCCGTCAGCCAGTGCCCAGTGCACAGTGAGTGCTCAGGAAACATTCTGTTCCTTCTGGAACAGACTAGGACAGGAGGGCTGCTCTGGCACGCTTTGACCTGGGGAGCAGCAGGATCCTGAATTCAGAGCTGCCAGGGGTGACATGCCCTGGAGGCTGGGTGGGCTGCCCAGGGCACACCCCCGGCAGGGAGACTCCTGCTTCCTGCGTTTGCCAGAAACAAGCAAGACTGCAGCCTGCCGGGGCTTCGGGCAGTGCTGGGAGGACCTTCTGAGTGGTCTCTCCCGAGGCTGCTCGTCAGCCCCTCAGGGAATGTGTGTGGGGGACAGTCTCCCAGCCTCATCCCAGCCCACACTCCCGGCTCTCGGCAGAGCTGCGCCCCAGCCCTGCCTGTGGGTTCCACACCCCCCATTTAGTGGAGAGGAGGAAGGTGAGGCGCTGAGAGGGGAAGTGGCCCAGGTGGTAAGCTGGAGCTGGAGCCCAGGCCCCCTGCCTGCAGCCCTCCCCCCTTGGTGTGGGGGTCTAGAGCCGGGTGGGCTCTGCAGCAAGACAGACCTGGGGTTAAGTCCTGCCTCCGCTCCCTCCCTGCGGGGCCCCCTCTTCTGCATAACGGGGGTCATGTCCTTTGAGGGGTGTGTGAGGCGGGGTGTGCTCAGCATCCGGGCCCCCTGATGGCCTCTGCAGGGACCCCCACCCCCACCTGCCTCCCCCGAGGGCCGCATCTCCAGCTGTCTGTCTTCTGCCCGTCCCTGGCGACAGGTGATTACTCTGGAAGGCTGGGTGGAGATCATGTACTACGTGATGGATGCGCACTCCTTCTACAACTTCATCTATTTTATCCTGCTCATCATAGTAAGTGTCAGGGAAGCTGGGGCTCCCCGGCCAAGCTCAAGGACCGGTTCCGACCTGTCTGGGGTCCCACGAATAGGGAACAAGAGGAGCAGGGCGGTCTGTGGGAGTCCCCAGGGAGCCCTTCGGAGTCGGGAAGGAGAGCCAGGTGGGAGGGAGCAGGAGGGGATATTTTAAAAATGTAGCTGCCCAGCGGGTGATTGAAGGGGCTCGTCAGGGGCGGCTGTTGGCAGCATCCATCACTTTCAATTGCCTTCATTTTTCATTTCCTGGCATCCAAGTCCCTGTTTCTCTGCCTCTCCCAGAGCATGTTCTTTCTGTGAGCCAGGTGGGGGTCGGGGAGAGCAGAGGTCCCAGCTCGTCCCTAAGGCCGGATGCTCTGAAACTGGAGCCCAAGGCTTGCTTCTAGAACAGGGTTTGGAGTGAAGAGGTTGGCTCTGGTTGTGAGGGGTGGAGCCCCCTGAAATTCTCGTGGGGGGTGGCACTCCCAACTCCCAGGCAGCTCTCCCCTGTGGGGGTGGCCTGGGGCCCCAGGAGCAGGGCCCTTCCCTGCCAGCCTCTCCCGCCCACCCCTGCACAGTCTCCCAGTGTGAAGCGATTCCACCTTGTCATGCCTGAGTGCAGCTTCAGCCGTGGCGACGGCACCCAAATGTCAAGGTCATTCACACCCTGGAGAGTCCCTGATTCCTACTGCTGCAGAGCTGGGCTCTCTGGCTTCCCCGTGGTGGGAGAGGGCAGGCTTGGCCCTTCAGGCCAGCACCCCATCCTGGGCTGGCAGGACCTTGGCCTGGGGGATCAGGACAGGGTGACAGGTGACCCGAGACGCTTGTTGTTGGCTGAGCTCCAGCGCTTTCCTGGGGAGGTGGGGCCTTGGGACCTTGGACCCTTGAAGACTCCAGATAAAAGGAAAGGGTCCAGGATTTGTTTGGCATCCCCATTCATTCACCCCTTTATTCCAGGGAAGCCCCCACCTGGAACCGGGCCCTGAAGATGGGAGCGGAGCAGTGCGTCAGGCTGAGCTCCCGGTCTCCTGGGGAGGATGGGCTGCCAGCAGACAGAATCCATATGGCATCTTAGGTTCCATGACAGAGGGGCGCCCAAGAGGCTGAGGGAGCCCAGAGCAGGCTCCTAATCCAGCCCAGAGTGGGATAGGGAAATGGGAGACTTCCTGGAGGAGGTGATGCCAGAATCGAGTCTTCAAGCCTCAGTGGGGTCAGCCAGGGGAGAGCCTTCTGGGCAGGGGGCAGCTGCAGAGATTCAGAAGCAGGACACACCCTTGCAGCAGAGGGTCTCAAGTCACTGGGGTTGCTCAGTGAGCCACTGATTCCAGAGAGGGGTCTAGAAAATGCTGTTTGCTCCCCCGATGGAGGGAAGGGTGAGGGTCTGGAGCTGTGAGCTCACAGGGTGAGCCTGGGCAGGGCCCTCGGCTCTGTGAGCTTCCTGTGCAGTGGGCACAGTGGCAGCCCCCAGCTCCGGGGCTCTGGGGAGGGGGAGACAGAGCCCAAACCTACACAACCCCTGGTATACCATGAGTGCTCAAGAAACGCGCCCCACTGCTGCAGCCGCCGCTCTTGGTCGGCCCCTGGTGGGCCTGGCACAGGGGAAAGGGTGCCGGCGGTAGGCAGAGGGTGCTGAGATTTTCCTGGAGCTGGGAAGGGTCCAGAGAGCAGCACCTGGACAGGCACGCTCTCATTTTACCCTCACCAGCCTGCCCCTCAGGCAGGGACCCTGAGCCCCAGAAAGGTGTGGTGTCTAGCCTGGGCCACCCAGCCAGTGAGGAGTCCCTGGGTCCTAAAACCCAGGCCCGTGACTCCAAGCCCAGTGCTCCTTCAGATTGGAAAAGTCCCCAAGCTCAAGCCTTCCGTTTTACAGATGGGGAGATGGAGGCCCAGGGAGGAGAGGGAGGCCCAGGTCTCCCTGGGGCAGCAGCTGCAGAGGCAGGGCTGGGGTGGAAAGCTGACTGTGACCTCCCAGAGGGCAGACCCAAGGCCTCTGCTATGTGCCCCCTCACACGGCCTGGCGCACACCAGGCCTTCTGGAAATGTCCAGTAAGAAGCAACTGAGTCCTCTGGGCCTGGCAGCCCCACTGGTACCCACCCCCCCAGGACTCCAGTGGCCCAGTCATGCATGGGGAGAGGAGGATGGGGGAATCTCCCGGCAGGCGGCTTGGAAGAGGAGCGAAAGCCACGCTCTTCTGGCTCTCAGGCAGCAGAGCCCGTTCAAAGGCTCATTAGCAAATGCCTGCGGAGGGGCCTGCGCTCTGGAAATCGGGCAGGAGGCTCCAGCCCTGGTGGCTCCCGGCAGTGTGGGGAAGAGGGTCTATTCCCTGGACATGGAGACAACACGAGGTGGCTGGATCCCCGGTACTCCCTGGGACAGCCTCTCCCCCATCCCATCCAGGTACAGGTGAAGCCACACAGATAAACCTTTTCTGAGAGGAGCTTCTTCTTGTTCAGAGGCCTGAGGTCCAGGCCAGAGAGAAAGCAGGGCCCAGGTAGGCCTGGGCAGCCCAAGGGGGGCTGTGGCCTCTCTCCTGGCCTCAGCGCTGATGTCCCAGGCAGGGTGGCAGCCGTGGCCAGGGCTGGGGGTAGTGAGGGGCCTCAGCTGGGGCCGGGGCCTGGGCCACTGCCAGCCCAGGGTCTCGCCTCCTCCCAGAGCAAGGCCTCAGCGATCTTTTCCTGTCTTATCTGTGTCTCTCTGGGCCCCTCCGTCCTCCCCTCCTCCCCTGCCTCTCTCTCCCTGCCTCCACATGACCCCGTCACTCTGTGCCCTCCACTCCGTTTTTGTCCCCTCTGAGCCTGTCTCACTCTCTCTCGGTGTCTCTCCTTGTCACTATCTCTCTGCCTCCTGCTCCACCCTTTTGTGTCACTGGATCTGCCCCTGCCCCTCCTCCTCTCTTCATCGCTGCCTCTGTTGCCCTCTCTCCCTCTGCCTCCCCCACCCCATCTCTGCCCCTCCCACCTACTACCCCCACCCCCCACCCCTGTCCTCTCCTCCGTTGGTCACAGGTGGGCTCCTTCTTCATGATCAACCTGTGCCTCGTTGTCATAGCGACCCAGTTCTCGGAGACCAAGCAGCGGGAGCACCGGCTGATGCTGGAGCAGCGGCAGCGCTACCTGTCGTCCAGCACGGTGGCCAGCTATGCCGAGCCCGGCGACTGCTACGAGGAGATCTTCCAGTACGTCTGCCACATCCTGCGCAAGGCCAAGCGCCGCGCCCTGGGCCTCTACCAGGTCCTGCAGAGCCGGCGCCAGGCCCTGGCCCCTGGGGCGCCTGCCCCTGCCAAGCCTGGGCCCCACGCCAAGGAGCCCCGGCACCGCAGTAAGTGGCCCTGCCCCCACCCTCCGCCCTAGGTGGGCTTTGGGTGCCTTAACCTGGGACGGCTCATTGGCCAGTGTCACATCGCCCCAGCCCCAGGGAAAGGCCAGCAGGTTCAGAATTCCACTCAAGGGTTTCCTTCACAGCCCCCCATTTACCCCAGTCCACACTTCTTCCCTTTTCTTTTCCTGTTCCTGACTGGGCCTGACCCTGGGCTGGCTCTGGGCACATGGGGGACGCACATGCAGCCCTGGTACTGGAGGCATTCCCTTCAATCCTGGCACGTGGAGTGAGCTCTGCCCCCAGGGTCAACATGTCAAAGATCTAACTCTTACCTATCCTCGGTCTTGTAAAGTTCTGAAATCCTCTGCCATGGCCGCCTGCATCCCTCCCCGCTCTCAGCTCGCTGGCCTGCCCGGGTAGGGACACGCGGGCCCGCCCCACGGAGGCGGGGGACCTGGTTAGGGATGCCAGCCGCGTGGTCTGCTCCTGGCTTGGGGCCACTTCTCAGCTCACTGTCCACGGGCCGGTGAGAGCTAGTGCTTTGGCCTGGCAAGGGCTCTCCCATTGGTTTCCTCATCTAGTCCAGAAAGCAGTCCAGAGAGGGAAGCAGCGGGATTAGTGTCAGCCCTGGTTTTTAGATAGGAAGCTAAGGTCCAGAGCGCTGAAGGGAGCCCCCGAAGGCTGCCCGATGTGTCAGCGGTGAAACGCAGCATCCTGGAGTGTGGACCCCACGGGGCTTTGCTGAGCGGCACGTCCAGGTGGCAGGAGCCCCTGCTTGGGAGGCGGCCACTCAGAGGGCCGGGGTGGTCTCCCTGCCGCCATGCTTCTTCCCGGCGGGCACCAGGCCCCAGCAGTGTCCACAGCACGTGGTCCGCCTGTTTGCTCGGCGGCCTGGGACAGCCGCGGCCCCTCTGTGGGCCTCGGTTTCCCCGTGGGTCCAGCCAGCCTGCGGTCGCCACACAGGGGAAGTTAGCCACCCCCGGCCCGCTCTGGACAGCCCTTCCCTTCCAGCCTCATGATCTGGAGAGGCAGCAGGAAAATCCACCCTCGGAGCTGCCGCCTACCTCTTCTTGGGTGCCAGCCGTCCAGGTGTGGTCTAGGAGGAGACTCCAGGTGGCCTGTGGGCCGGCCCAGCCCTTGGAAGGGCGTGGGGTTCCGGGCAAGACTGGCAGCCAGCATTCCTAGATGACGTGGGGAAGGGGCTTCCTGCTGTGCCCACCACCCTCTCCCGGGATCTCATGGAGGGAAGTCCTGGGGTGGGTTCTCAAGGAGGGTCTTGCCCCTCACCCCTGGACCTCCTCCTCTCCCAGGGAAACAAGTGTCAGGGGCGCAGCGCCACGCACAGGTGGGAAGTGGGGCTCAGGGGTGGGAAAAGCTGTGATTGGCCCTCCAGGGCCTGAGGTGAGACCAGACCCCCTGGATCCTGCCCCCCCACCCTCAAACCCCACTGGCTCCAGGGGAGTGAATGAGTCAGTCCTGGGGTTTGGGAAATGTTTGGACAAAGTGTGGAATGAAGGGTAGGCGGTATGTGCTTTTTTTCTCCCTCTTTAATGTCAAGTATTTTTTTTCTGCTTACACAAGCAAAACGTGTATATTCTAGAAAAATATAAAGAAGAAATAAAACCAGCTGCAAGCCCAACACCTGGGGAGAACCCTCTCTTACACCTCTTTGAAATGGTTCACGGATCATAGAATTAGCCCAGGCTTCTCAAACTGTTCTTGGGCACAGCAAAGGGGATGCGCTCCCACCTGGCCCTTCCTCTCTGGCCCCCCAGGAGGGAGGCCCTGGGGGTTTCTAGAGGGAGGGCTCGCCCCCCCCCACTGGTGGGAGAAGTGAGGAACGCCAAAGCCACGCTGGTACCCTACCAGGGGCATCCGCCCTCCAACTCTCCTGGATCCGGCATCAAGCAGCCCTGTGGGGAGGGGCTCCGTGCCGGGAGGGTCTGACAGTGACCAGCCCCCAGCCAAGGCCACGGCCACGGCCAGTTAGTGAGGGAGCATGGGCAGTTAGCACGTGCGTGTGCACCAGGCACTGTTCTGGAATGGCCGGTCACACGTAGGAATGAATCAGATTCTCCCTCCCATCAGCCCCCGAGGTGGGCTCCCGTTCCCCACTTTTACTCAGGGGCAAACCAAGGCCTGGAGCCGGGAAGCTCTTTACCCAGGACGCACAGGCTGCCTCTGGGGCGGGGGCTGGCTCCAGGGTGAGCCTGTGGGCCCGAAGCACACACAGGGCTGGGTCCCAGAGGGCCAGGTCCCAGGGTCCGGCTGGCCTGGCGTGGGTGGGTGCGCAGGCTACCTCCCGGAAACCCTCGAGTGTGGCCTGAGGCGGGGTCCCTGGTGTGGCGGGCACTGACCTTGCCTTCTGCTTGCCTTGCAGAGCTGTGCCTGCGACACAGCCCCCTGGATGCCACGCCCCACACGCTGGTGCAGCCCATCTCCGCCATGCTGGCCCCCGAGCCCTCTGACTGCCCCCGCTGCCAGCTCAAGGCGGGCCGGCGGCCCTCGGGCCTGGGCAGCAGCGACTCGGGCCAGGAGGGCTCGGGCTCCGGGGACTCGGGCGGTGGTGAGGATGAGGCCGACGGGGACGGGGCCCAGAGCAGCGAGGACGGGGCCTCCTCGGGGCTGGGGAAGGAGGACGAGGAGGAGCGTGCGGACGGGGCGGCCCGGCTGTGCGGGGACGTGTGGCGGGAGACACGGGCCAAGCTGCGGGGCATTGTGGACAGCAAGTACTTCAACCGGGGCATCATGCTGGCCATCCTGGTCAACACCGTCAGCATGGGCATCGAGCACCATGAGCAGGCCAGTGCGGCGGGCAGCCGGGTGGGCGCGGGCTCCAGCTCAGAGGAGGGAGGCGCTCAGGGTGGCTGTCAAATGAGCGAATGAGTGAGTGGATGTGTGCAGCTGTGATGTGACTGGACTAGTTGGGGGCGGAGAAGAGGGACAGCAGGTCCTTTCCCTCCCCAGCAGGGACAAGGCACCCACACCCCATCCCCCTGCCAGTCCCTGCCAAATCTAACTTCCATCCCTTGCCTCTCCGAGCCAGCCCTCCTGTTCATCCTCCCCAAACAGCTGGTGTGCTCTCTCCAGAGGGCCAGGCTGGTTGGGCTCTCCCCTGCCCCCAAACTTCCATAGCTCCCCACTGTCCTAGTGACAAATCCCAGATATTTCCACCTGGCGTTCACGGCCCTTCTTGCTCTGCCCATGACATACTTTCTCCAGGTGGGGTGACCTGTCCCTGATTCCCGCCCCCCCATTTACATGCGCCTTTCCCAACGACTCCATCCGCCCACAACCCCATGGCAGCGAGGGTGGCCCTGAGGTTGCCCTTAGAGGCTCTACCTCTTTTCCCTCCTTGGCCGACCCTATAGGCTTCTTTTGTCCTCAGTTCTGGGTGCGTGGGCTGCAGGGGGATGTTGACTGAGCTCAAGGTGGTACCCAGGCTGCCTGGGCCATTGCAGTACTGCTGCGGGGGGTTGAAAGGTGAGAGGAGTTCTGAGAAGGGGTAGCCCTTGGGTGGGTAGTCCAGGGGGTTACGGGGAAGGGGTGCACACAACGGAAGGACACAGGGTGGAGGG
>JAQZBX010054858.1:0-18549 GCA_029593785.1 Cabassous unicinctus | reverse complement strand
TTTTTTTTGACATTTTGCCATTCATCACTGTAAGATCTGTTGTCTTGTATGTACAGTGACAGTTGTTTTATATTGCTGTTCTAGTACTCCATTTCCTTATTAATCTCTCATTCAACTCATTATTGAAATTTGGATATTAAAGTCTTCAATTATTGCAGTTTTCTTCCTTTCTTCAATAAATTTTGTACATTTTGCTTCATATATTCTTTGCCTATTGATAGAAGTTATATGCTTATAATTGTTATATTTTATTAATTAATTGACACTTTTATCAATATATAATGGCCTTATTTGTTTCTAGCAACAATTTTCAACTTAAAAACCATTTTGTCTGTTATTAGTATAAACACCCCAATTCTTTTTGGGTCACTATTTGAATAGAATATATATCTCTATCTTTTCACTTTCAAACTATTTGTGACTTTGGATAAAGTGAGTCTTTTGTACATAGCATATAGTTGTATAAGACTTTTTATGCACTCTTCCAATCTTTAACTTTTGTTTAATTGGATCATTTCTTCTATTTAAATTTAGAATAATTATTAATAAAGAAAGAATTATTGCTGCCATTTTGCTATTTGTTATACATACATCTTAGGTCATTTTTCCCTCTCTTTCTCCATAACTGCCTTCTTTTCAGATTCATTGATTTATTTTGTGGCATAATATTTTGATTACCCACTAATATCCTTTTCTCTATCTATTTTATTTCCTCTCCTAGTGGTTTCCCCAGTGATTACAATTAACATCTTTAACTTATAAAAACTCAGTTTGAATTAGTAAACCTCAGGGTCAATTTTGCATATAGGAATTCTGCTCCTATATAGCATCTTCACCGCCACTGTATGTTGATATTGTCACAACTTATTTCTTTATACTTGTGATCTCACTACTGTAGATTTATAAATGTTATTTTCTGCATTTGTCTTTTAATTATATATAATAAAGAAGAGTTTCATGTCAAAAAATACATTAATCCTAGCTTTTATATTTACCTATGCAGTAACCTTTGCTGTAATGTCTTGTTTGTTTGTATGGGTTGGTGTTACTCTACTGTGTCCTTTCATTTCCACCCTAAGTTCACCCTTTACCATTTCTTTAGGGCATGTCTAATAGAATCTCTCAGCTTTTCTTTTTCTGTGAATGACTTAATTTCTACATCATTTTTGAAGAATTTTTTTCAAATATACGATTCTTGTTTGATACTGTTTTTCCTTTCTTTCAGTATTTTAAATATGTCATGCCACAGTCCTCTGGTTACCATTTTTTTCTGATAAAAAGTCTGTCTTTATGTTATTGAGGATACCATGTATGTACTAAATCACTTTTTTTGCTGCTTTCATGGTTTTCTGTCACTGACTTTGCACAGTTTAATTTTAAGGTGTAATGATTCAGATTCTTTCTTAATACTACTTTGAATTTTTTAAACATCTAGGATGTTTAAATCCATGTATTTCATGATATTTGGGAAGTTTTCAACCATTTCTTTTAAAATATTAATTCTGTCCTTTTCCCCCTCTCTTGTGCACTTGACATTCACATTATGAATATGTGGGTATCCACTATGGTGTTCCACATAATTCTTAACGTCTGTTAATTTTTCTTTATTCTTTTCTATTGCTTTTCTTTCTCAGACTGGATAATTTCATTTTAACTAGCTTCCAGTTTGCTGGAGGTCTAGTATATACAATGTTTAGGATTTCTTATTAGCAGTTTCTGATAGTTTCTTCTTTCCTGTAAATGAATACTTTCTTTTGGTTTGCTTGTTTCATATTTCTTAAACTGAACATTTTGAGTATTATAATGTGATAACTCAATAAATGAGATTCTTCAAACTTTTCAGGAATTTTAGCTGCCTTTTGCTTGGGTTGTAGATACCTTTTTGTTTATTGATTTTTAAAGTACTTTTTAAAATATACTTCATTTCAAATTTTAAAAAAAATTAAATAACAGACAAAAGGAAGTTTAAGAAGTTACGGAAGCATCAGTCAAAAAAATTCTGTCCAGGCATTTTTATCTCACATAAACCTACAAACAATCTCAGGTGTTCCTCAAGTGTTCAGAAAGATACACATGAGCACAGATTGGTTAAATGATATGTTCAAGGTCTCCTTGTTAATGAAGAAAATGATGAAGAAAGAAATGCTGATGAGGATGATCAACGATGGCATTGGAGTAGCTTAGTCAGGGTGCAGATCTCTTGAATTATAGGTTAGAAGGCATAAAAGTCATCTGAGGGATCCACTTTGGGGACACTTGCAGACCAGGAATATGCCTCACACATCTTCTGTGAGCTACTGGAATGGAGAGACAGAGAGGTCAAAGGGAAAATCATGACTTGTTACCCCTGCAACTGGGAATCCCCCACAACTGAGGTGAACTTCCTTGGTAAAATCTGTAGCTGAGCAGCCAATGAAGAAAGGAAAGAACAGATTCTGTCCTAGAAAGAGGGATGGTATGACAGAGGGCTGAATGTGGTTTCTCTTTTGTGACTATAACCACCACAACTAACTAGTTCAGAAGAGCCCATGGAAATTGAAGGTTTCATCAATATGGAAAGGTTTACCAAGGAGCACCATTTGCTGGCCAGCTGGGGAAATGAAGGAAAAGAAGATGGTCTCTCCTGATTCATCCCAGGCACAGTAAACCTGTTTGAGTCCCATTAGTGGCTCTCAGCCTTAGTTTTGACTAATTAAACAGGGGAGCATTAAAGTTTTAGAAAAAAATTAAACTAAAAATCAAAGAAGAGCTATGAAATAAGACCTGTAATCAAGATCAACAGAGCAAATCCTCAATATGAACAGATGCCTAAGCATCAACAAAAGATAACAATCCATACTAAAAAAAAAGGGGGAGATACATCCCAATCAAAGGAAAAAACCAAGAATCTAGTTGAGACTACGGATTTTTTTAAAAACTATTAAATCATATCCACACAAACCTCATTAATAAATTTAAAGTGACAGGGAAAATATGACTGAAGAGATAAAGGATATAAAATGACACTCTGTGAGCATAAAGAAACACTTGAAAACCTGCAAAAAAAGTAACAGAGCTAATGGGAATGAACCCAGGACTCTCTGTGTTTGGCAAACTGAAGTATTCACTATTATACACTTATGCCTAGTGTACATTACAGCAGGCTAAGGATCCACAAACATATCTTTATGATTATTGCTGCTTTTAATGACATTCATTGAAAATTTTGTTGTCATTAAAATATCTTTGACTTTCTTAAATGGCAATAGATATGTAATTTCACCCTGTTTACTTTGTTCTATAATCCAGGCAAATTTAAATACAAGATTTTTGTTGTTCAGGACACATTTTTTGCCGTTTCTACCTTATTTATATTCCGTTTTCCTTCTCCAGAGACTCTCATTTCCCACTATCTACAAAAGTTAAAGTGACACTATGTTTCATTATCCTCCTAAATTGCCAGTCTCTCTATGATGTTCTTTCATCCCAATATTTTCCCCCAAGAAAATTTTTTCTGGTTTCCTGTTTTAGAAAATAAGTTGTGGTTTTTATCCTTTATAGTAAGTTGTAGAAAATAAGTTGTGGTTTTTATCCTTTATAGTAAGTTGTACTTTTTAAAAGAGGTGTTAAATTACAGAAAAGTTATATCCAAGTGTATTAGTTAGCCAAAGGGGTGCTGATGCAATTTACCAGAAATCTGTTGGTTTTTAGAAAAGGGTATTTATTTGGGGTAGAAGCTTACTGTTACCAAGCCATAATGCATAAATTACTTCCCTCACCAAAGTTTGTTGCCACGTGTTGGAGCAAGATGGCTGCCAACATAAGCTTGCTTCTCTCCAAAAGGCCAGCTGTAGTCTATCAGTCAAATGTCTCATATCTTTCCGGGACCTTCTCTCCTTTCTCATGACCAACCGTCTCGTTGTGCTCAATTCCCGTGGCTCCAGGATTAAAACTCAGCATCAGAACTCCAACATCAAAACTCCAATGAATTCCTCTGCTCTGCCATGTAGTTTTTTTTCTGAGTCCCTGACCACCAGTGGCACAATCAAAGCTCTAATCATAATTTAATCACACTCAGAGGAACAGTCCAGTTTACAAGCATAATCCAATACTTATTTTTGGAATTCATAAACCATATCAAACTGCTACACCAAATATAAGGAATTCTCATATAATCTAATTCCTCCTTCGCCCACCTCTTCCCTTATTAATAAAATCTTACATTAATGTGCTACCTTTTTTTACAACTAATGAATAAATATTGAAGCATTGTTACTAACCAAGGTCAATAGTTTACCTTTTACTTTATCCTTATTTTTAATGTCCTAAAAATCCTCAGTGTTCCAACTATTATTCCCTCCTCCTCACTTCAGAGCCTCTGATAACCACTATCTTTATATCAATGTTACATGTTATTCTGTTATTACAATAATGATAAGTTTATTTTGTCCATGGTTACATCCCCCTCTTCTGTTTGTTCATTCTTCAATCTTGAGGATTTCGGGATGGTGATGCCAAAGATGTTTCAGATTGAGAGACAGCTTAGGTCTTATGGGTAAGTTGGAAAGAAATGTTTTGCTTGCAGAGGTAGATACTCTCTGTTTCTTGGGATGAGGGTTGTTCATCATCATCATTTTGTTAGTTGTCCTGGGTGAGCCCAATGAACTGAGTAGTAGGTAAGATTCAAGGCTCAACAAGCATATGAACAGATTAAAGATTTAAGTCTCTAGCTGGGACATATATTTAATGGTTATAATGCTAAATATAGGTTCAAATAAAATGGGTAGTGTAATCATGTGTAGGGAAATTATAAATGATTCTACTTCCATTATTATTCTATTATACACTTATTATTATCTGCTCTTTTATATAAATGTTGAGTTTTAAGCATCTTTGTGTGGATAGCCAGTTGTGGCACTGATGAATGACTTGAGAGATGTGTGAAAGAACAATGTATTAGTATTCAAAGCTCCTAGGAGAGAGAGGAGCGGCATGACTCACCAGGTCCCCAGAGAACATATCAGAAGCACAAGGCTCAACCAAGCTGGTGAGCTGCGGAGCAAAAGTTATGGTAGACCTGGGGATTATGATTTTACAATAGTCAATGGGTGGAGCATTAGCAGTTAGTCAAACAAGAGTGGGGAATGGGGAGCTTGTATTTGACTTTTTCAGGGGTGAATCCAGGTAAGAAATAGGGAGAAGAAGGAGATTCTGCTTAGTTTAAGCACATGTCAAGTGTTGTTTTGACGGATTTAACAATAAATTCTGACATGCTGAGAAATCATGACAGTGAAAATAGCAACCATTTTATTTTAATTTACTACAGATGTTAATCAATGATTTAAATCACATACTCTAACATGACATAGCTATCAAATATACATGACCATACACAATCCAAAGGTTAATTGTAAATTCATCTGCTCTTGTATTTGAGAGTGCATATAATTTCACAAAAAGAAAGTGCTGCTTCCATAATTAGAAAATCCAAAAAAAATGTTGAAATCAAATATAAGAAAACACGTTAGATACAGTAAAACCTAAAATGTAGATCTCATACGTTTATGAATTTAAGTATCTCTGTTCACCTTTCTTTAGGGTATTCTCACAGATTGAATAGGGCCAAAGCAGTGGCTGTGAAATCACACAGTGTAATGGGACCCTGGGCAGAGACATACCTGCTCATGTGACTCAGCTCTGGTGTTCAGCTACCCCTGGCTTTCCTGTACTCTTCCTTGACAAATATCTTGGAACATCAATAACCTGTTTCCTACTTTAAGAATATGCAGATTTTGTCCTGGCCTCCAGGCTCACTTTGGGCTTACATTCCAGTGGGAGATATAGTCAGATTTTTGTTGTTGCATTTTCTTTTTTTTTCTTCAAATATTCACAAAGACTCTGACTACACACTTTATAAGAAGGTGAGCTGTGCATTTTTACTGCTTGTAGCCCACAACCAGTTATTCATCAATTCCAGCCTTCTGCTGTCAAATGGATAGCAGGTTTAGAGTGAAGTTCCTACTTCAGGGTAAATGTATGAATACTTAGTAAACTAGTCCTCCAAAGCAGTTAATACATGATATAGGCTAATAAATGTTAGCAGTTCCCTTTTTTTTGCTATGGCAAATTGATTTTTTAAGTCAATTTTATTGATACCTGTTAATAAAACATACAATTAATCAAAGTGTACAATAAATGATATTTGGTATACTCACATATTGTATTATTGAAATATGGAAAATGCTCTAATAATAGTTGAAGTAATGAATGTACTACTATTTAATTGTCTTTTTTATTTTCTTAAGATAATTTCATATCTTGCTGTCATTGCCACCACATGATTCTACTTAATAGCAGTCAGGATTGCAAATTGTGAATGTCAGACCCTGTGTTTCTGAGAAATACTTGTTAAATATAATATACTACAATCTAAAATCCTTAAAACTGATAAATCTAAAACTATGTCAACTTTGGATATTGTTAAGAAACAAATAATAATGATACATGGTTGATATATATCTGATTATTCATTGAATTTGTACAAGGGAAAATAAAAATGGATCCCAGTAGAGTAAATCATTTTATCCTGCAAATATTCTGAGAATGACATTGAAATATAAGAACAACTCTAGAAGTGGAAATAAGTAGTGACTCCTAATCTTATATAAGGTTATTAAGCAAGGAGCATAAATTTTTTCATTTTGTATAACTGATTATGTAAAGAGAGGTAGTAGTAAAATTAAGCACAAAGCAGTTGAGATGCAGAAATAACCCATTTGATCAATGTTTTCATCTTATTTCAGCCCTGTGACTTTCCTTGAAGAAATAGAGGTAGAGGCATAATAAATAAGTAACTCACAATCAAGTACAAGCAAATTTTATAGCTGTTGATCAGGTCTCACCTTGTGGATCAAGACTCACTTTTTACATCCAAGATTATTCTGTTGGCCAGATGGAGACCAGAAATTCTTCAGTTTGCCAAGGTAAGTATGTCTAGTAAGGAGAGTGCTGGAAAGATGGATGCTGCAAGCTGCCTCTCTCTGCATGTCTTTTAAGTATTGTGCAGACTGGAACTTTGCCCTCTGTCTGGGGCCATGACATAATGTGCTACAAGCTCTTTAGAGAGATGGCTCTGGGGAAATTTTTGGTACCTAATATCGGAGAGTTTTATTTGCAGTTACCATTGTCTGAGATGTTTTATGGACCGTTTCATGCATTATTTGAAAGACGGTGATAAAGAGAAGTATTTGAGGAGATAGGAATGTAGAAATTAGAGCAAATCACAGAAGTCACCATTATAGGGGACTTTGATTGTGCCAGAATTAGTGTCAATGAGGATAAACTGAAGGATCAAAGACATAGCAGAAGGCCTGAATATTAATATAATGATGTTAGTGATCATTTTTCAGTTATTTACAGATTATTTAGGTCAAGCTTTATTTTTTGGTAAAGATTTTATGGAAAGATAAAGTATATTAACATAGGTGCACAAATCATAAGGTGTACTGCCATGAAATATATCAAGAAGCATGTTCTCATGCAATCCCACTATGATAAAAAATATGAACAGCAACTCAGGTGGCCTTCATGCCCCCTTCTAATAACTATCCCCCACTGAAACTGCTATTATGACTAATAAACCCACATTTATAAATATGTCATTATTTCCCTCTGGCTTAAGTGTTCCATATTTTTTTATTTGAGATTCATCCATATTAGTAAATTTGTAATTTCCTCTTTCTTATAGTTTTACACGGCAGAGTATTATTTTCTACCTTTGAGTAGTTGTTCATTATATTATACTATATTATATTATTGGATTTATATTTTTATCTATATCTATATCTATCAATTGTCTACATCTCTATCCATATGCATATATATCCCATAATTTATCCATTCTACTCTTCAGGGCTACTTGAGATTTCTATTTTCTGGATCTTAGAATACTATTATAAGGAACAATTTTACATGTGTTTTGTGAAAATATGTGCATTTCTGTGGAATAACTAAGATTCGAATTGATTGGTTGTAAAATTACATATGTTTAGTTATGGGAATAGTGTCAAACTACTTTTTCTTCAAAATGGTTGTGGAGAAATGTGGGATTCAGCAATTTGGTTAATTATTGCAAAGATGTCTGGAGTCAAAATAAAGTAGACAGCATGTAAGTTCATTCCAAAAAAAAAAAAACCCCAAAACAACAACAATGAAAAACAACAACAAGAAAAAAAAAATCATAGAATTTCAGCATCCAAAGGATTACTAGTTGTTTAAGACAACAAGAAGAGCTTTTGTGTATGCCTCAGCGACAACACGCTAAAGAAAAAAAAAACCGGAAAGAGTTCTAGTGGTGCTTCTTACCTACCTCTAAGACTCAAGTGCTGGTGCTCAGGTTCTCTTAAAAATTCTTCAGTAAATAAACATGATATTCCATCGATTGATCTGTTTGCAAACTCTTGCAAAGAAATAGTAATTGTGATGATATGTCTTAATATATTACCTTAACTTCACTTATATTTAATGCATTTTATGTTGACAAGGAAATAAACCCATTGAACTCTCAGTTGTAAGGAAGATTTTAGATTAATAATAATGATCAAACAAACCAGAGGTTTCATTATATTATGTTAAAAAATAAATGTGAGAGCAGCTAAGAGATCGACCTTGATTTCACCCAAGCTCCTAGGTAAAAGTGAGTGTGTGTTTTATTATTATTTTTTTAACTAGTAACTCAACCTTGGATTACTCAATAATGGAACAGTCTGCAAAATGCTAAGTAGTTAGAAAGGCACAACAGCATTACTAATGATGACACATTTTTAAAACTCATGCCACTCTTAGATCTCTTCTGAAACAATTAACTGTACTCTCTTGACTTGTTACTTGAAGTATGATTTTTAGACAGGAAACATCAGCATAAACTTCATGCTTTAGAAAAAGCTGGAATTTCAGGTCTCACCCAGACCTACTAAATCAGAATCAGCATTTGTAGAAGATCCTCAGGTGATTCATTAACACATTATTATCTGAGAATCTTGATTCTGTGTTATATGATCAAAAATGATGAGAAAAATCTAGCATTAACAAAATATTCACAAGTGAAAAAACTTATAGAAGATAATGCATGTGTTCTTTGAATTATTACACTGGGAATATTTCTTAGTTGGTTCCAAGGGGACTATTTGCAGAAAGAGAGCTTAGGGTATTTTTCAGCAGTTAAAGTCAAAGTATATTACTACAATATGTGATGTAATAATCTCACAGAGGGTACCCCAGGGAGATCTGAACATCTATGCAAAGGTTCCCCACACCCCAGCTTAAATTCTGGACCATTTCAACATGCAATCAATCTTATCCATTCTGAATAATATTCACCCTTTTATCCTTTTCTTGGATACCTGCAATGTCAGTTCCTACGGGTTGATGATAAAGACACTCTTGAAATCTGATATCTTAGAATCCCTGAATCCAAATCAAACTCTTGTGTTAAGGTATGACTTGTTTTATTTACTGTGTATTCTCCCAAATGTCAAGTGTTATGAAATAAATAAGGGTCATAAAATAAAATTTAATATAGTTACAAGATGCCAGTATGTTATGAATCAAATGAAAGAAATAAAATGGTAGTTTTGTGTCAAATTCTCAAGGAATTTGGTATTTTAAGCATGTTTTAAAAATAATAAACTGGTGATAATAATATTCATTCGTTCAACAATTACATATAGATTATTCTCAGACTCTATTTTTTAACTTTATTTTGTACATTTAATAATTGAAAATAAAAACAATTAAAAACTAAAAAGAAAACACACTTGAATAAAAACATACTTTTCTCAATTAAATGTGCTGGATACATATACATTTTTTTTTAAGTCATACACTATGTTACACAACATATTTGGTTCATAGTAATGCAATCATACAGTATTTGTCCTTTTGTGACTCTCAGACACTTTAATAGCCATATGTAAAGAACATAATATAAAATACAGTGTTAAATACTGACAGTTTACAATATGAAGGGAAGTCTAAATGGTTCAGAATAGACATTTTCCCCAATAAAACTAAGAAACTTCAAGGATACATGTTACCCAAAATACTGGAAAGCTACTATATTAATGGACAGAAGTAACAATTTATTCTTTTACCTGAGTGAATTTCAAAATAAATTAACAAACAACAGCCTTGCTGCCAGGCAGGAGGCAGACCACTCTAGCAAATCTAGGAAATGTTTACAGTTTTGGAAATTGATAAAGGAAAATAAGGTTTCATAAAAATTTATTTTGATGCTGAGAAATACAAAGAATTTAACCTTAATATCCACAACTCTAAAATTGGAGTACTAATCCCTGACCCATAAGATGAACTGAAGATTAAAAATAATTTATGTCAAGTGATAAGTAGAGTAAGTGGAAAATGTTGTGATTTTGCAGCAGTTATAGGTATTGTAACTTTTTTATGTAGCTTCACTTTGACCCAAAAGGCCTTGCACTCTGTGTGGAGAACTGGCAGTTGATCCTGGAACTCCAGAAGGGGAGTCATGTTTAACAGAATGATGAAATTCCAGTGAAGGGTCAAGGTGTGCATTAACCATTGTGTTATTTCAGCTGCCTAACATGAGGAAACTCTGTTTTCAACTGTGACAAATGCTCCTCATGTAGAGGCCTGAGTACTGACATCACACTAAGAGATGGAGAATTATGTGGTAGGAACAGGAATGTGTGCAGATTACATCAATTTGAAGGTTTGAAATAAATACTAAATTTCCAGAGACAACATGAGTGCTATGGAGATGACTGGGGCAAGATAAAAGTGGTTGTAATTTTACAAAATACTTTTTCAGGAGGGAGGAGAAGTGTCAGATATAACTAGATGGCAGAGCATTCCAATTTCCCTAATTCCTCAGTTTAAACAAATGACAGTAGCTCTAACATTATAAGGAGGGAGACACTGAGATGCAAATGTTGAGTGTGTGTTCAATAAGTATGGCTACACAAATTCACTGCTACTAATATTTCCCCCAAAATATAATAAGAATAACATTTCTTAATAATGACATTGATTCAAAATGAACACTTCTAGAGATCCAGAAATAAGTTAGACAAAAAGTTATTTTGACTTTTGCTTGGGTTTATAACTCAGTTTACACCATTATGCCCTTCCTGGCAAATATGCATAGAAAAAGCCACCAAACAGTGTAGGCTCCCAGTGCTGTGGCAAGAGGATTAGAACAATTGACTGTCATTAAAAGAAAAAAAAAAGAAAGAAAAGCATTCTACCTGTTCTTAGGTAGCTCTTGTAAGCTTCTGATATCTCAAATGTTGGTGTTTGCATTTGTGAGCTCATGAGAAAAAGAAGGTAAGTGTTATTATGCCATTCTTTTTTATTTTTTAAATAAATTTTTATTTTTATTTTTTTTAAATACTTAGATTACATAAATGTTACACAAAACTTATAGGAATTCCCATGTTCCCCACCTCCCACACCTTCCACAACCTCCCACATAAACCTCCTTCATTTGTGTGGCACATCACTTGCAATGGATATACACATCCTGGGGCTTTGCCATTAAGCATGAACCATAGTTCCCATTGTAGACCACACTCTCTCCCACACCGTTCTGCATGTTATATGATGATGTAAAATGGCCTATATCTGTCATTGCAATGTCACTCAGGATAATTCCCAAGTCCCAAAAAAGGCCCTGTATTACAACTGCTTTACCCTCTCCCTGACCCCAGAATGTCCAGTGTCCACTACCTCCACATTAATGTTGTAATTTCTTCCATTGCTTGAATCACAATATGCCTTTAACAGAATACCAGTAAGTCCACTCTAGTCCATAGCTCTTCCCCCAATCCTAAGGAGTCTGGGATGGTGATGTCCATTCCACCTCCAAGTGAGACGGGCTTATATACCATGGATAAGATGGATGGGATTATCCTTCCTGCAGCTGTGGATGCTCTCCATTCCCTGGGATGGCCATTGTCTATCATCATCTACCTGCTGTATTTGTTGGTCAGGGGTTCAAATACACAATGAAGAAGACAATTGTAGATATTCATAAACACACAGGAACACAAAAACATATACATGCTCACTCACAGAAACTTAACTGACTAAATTATTGAAAAAATCTTACTTGGCTAAAACACATTACAGCATTGAAGCACAAATTCACAGACTTGGAGATATTTCAGACATTTAAAATTGAACGTGGAGTGAAATTTTAACTACACTTATGAAAACATGTTAACTACTGTCCAGAGTTCTAATTTTTTTTTCTGCTGTGAAGGAGGAAGAATTAAAAATTAAATAGCATAGGATTTGAAGAATGGAAACAAAGATATTTTATGGATTGTGTACCAAAAGGAAACAAAAGTATTTGTCATGAAACGGAGCAATGAATATAGTATAGTACTGTCCAATGATGTAAATATGAATTCAGTCTAATATTTGGGTTGGAACCTAGAAGTAGAGCAGCAGTAGAAATGAAAAAGATTTCCTGAGCATTCATTTCACTAAGGAGAAGTGTGCTCGGGCTCACCATATTTGGACAGGCACAGAACAGAAAGATGTTCAGAAGGGCCTCACTCTTTTAGTGCAGTTTATCATCAGTAGTTCAGGAGGTAGTGTCAGTCTGGTCTGTTGTTGGGTTAACTCAGACCTGCAAGGCCAGCAAATGGCAAAGGAGGTAAAGGATGCAATGCTTCTCCAGAGATTTCCAAGTGATCTGCTCTCTGCAGTGAGGTAACAGAAAAAATGTAAATTAAAAGTAATAATAAGGCTGCAAAGGTATATTGAACATGGATAAAGAGAACAATAGACCAAGAGCATAAAATGAATTTTTGTGCAGAAAATAATTTTCACAAGAAATATATTAAAAATGATAAAATTTAAAATATATATATATTTGAAATAATTACTGAGCCTCACACTAACAAATAAAAAGATACATTTTCAGATGGAAAAATAGAGACCTGTAAAGGAAATAATTGTATGCAAACAATTAAATATTCATTGTTTTTAATGGACACGGTTATTTAAAAATTACATATTATGTTCAAAGGCACAGAAGTCTCAAAAATTTCCAATTAAATAATATAATTTTCTGCAAGTTATTAAAAATCCCATTTCAATAATTAATTGAATAATAAAATCTGTTATGAATGATAGGTTTTATGTATATTTAGAATTTAGACTAACAGAGAGACACATATTTCAAAATTGTATAATTCAGCTATTATGTTATTTAATATTGTAAATTACAGATTTTAATATATTAGAGAAAGGAAGCTTGAAAATAAATTCTCTTGGAATATGATTTGAGATACTACCAAAAGAATAGCTGAAACATTTGTTATAATTTATGAAACAGCATCGTTCTTTACTTTACCTATAGGTAAATTACTTTACCTATAGTTCACTTTTTTGGTGTATTTCCCCCCAACTCACCCTATTATTAACATCCTCTATTAGTACAATATATTTGGTATAGTTCATAGGAGAATGTTCTCATGTTTGTTATGAGGGTAGTGTATAGGATCCCTGTAAGATGTTATGCATGTTTGTTTTGTAAGTTCACAAATTTTTTATACATTTTTGGTTTATGTATGTTCATGTATGAATGTTATACTTTAATACATTTTTAAGCGAAAAAAATAGCTGAGTAACCCCAATATGGAATGGAAGAATATAGAAACTAAACCCAGAAATCAATGAAATAAAGCCAATAAGGAGAGAGAAACAAAAATTTAAAAATTAATTATTTGAAGAATTAATACTCATTTATACCTCGGTCCATTGTAACCTGATATTTGTCTCAGAAAGGAGAATAGCTTAGTGACAGAGTCAGAGTAATGTTTCCAAATGTGGAAATGAGAAAAGTATATCCAATTCTTATAAACTCAGTTTTTTTATTATTTAAAGTGTTTATAATTCTTACATAAAATATAAATATTAATATTGTGCTGAAATATAAAATTTTTCTATTTTTTATGTGTACTATCTACAGAGTGATCTTTTTATTTTATATTTTTTCTTAACTTTAATTTTAAAGAAGTTTAAATTACAGAAAAGTTACATAAAAAATATAGGGATTCCCATATACCCCACCTCTCTCCCCTCACACTTTCTCCTATTATGTACATCTTACATAAGTGTAGTGCATTTGTTACAATTGAAGAACAAATATTGAAGCTTTGATACTAACCATGTTCTATAGTTTACATTATGGTTTATACTTTGTACTGTACAATTGTACAGGTTTTGACAAAATGTATAAAGGCCTGCATCTATCATTGCAAAATTATAGAGAACAATTCCATTGTCCTATAAATACTCTAGGTTTCACATATTTTTCCCTCCCTCTCCCCTCAGATCCTCTGATAACCATTATCTTTAGATCAATGTACAAGTTCTTCTGTTACTACAATGACAATAAGTCTACTTTGGTCCATTGTTGCATTCCAAACTTATGTTGTTCATTTCTCAATCTTGAGGATTTGGGGATGGTGATGCCCACTCTGCTTCAGACTGAGAAGGTCTTAGATCTTATGGGGCAGATGAAGGGAACTTATTTTGCTTGCAGTTGTAGATACACTTTGTTTATTGAGATGGGGATTGTCCATCATTATCTTTTAGTTAGTTGTCCTGGGTGAGTCCAATGAACTGGAGAGCAGGTGTTGGTGCAGTTCTGCTGAGATTCAGGACTCAACTGACATATGAACAGAGCAAAGTTTTAAGTTTCTGGGACATATATTTAATTGGCATAGTGCTAATTATAGATTCAAATAAAAGGAGAATCAGAATCATGTGTAGGGTAATTATAAATAAGCCTATTCTGTTATAGTTGGAAATAGGTTATCATATATTCCAAGGTAAGGGTCACTGATCGGGTGGTGATTTCATGCAGGTGTGTGCCTTCCCTATAGGGTTCAGATGTCCTTAGAGCACTTAGGAGAACCCCTGTTTGAGGCTTTGTTTACAGTGGAAGTTAGTGAGATCTGCTGAGACATGCATAAGCATAACCTCT
Organism: Cabassous unicinctus; assembly: GCA_029593785.1. Classification (NCBI taxonomy): domain Eukaryota; kingdom Metazoa; phylum Chordata; class Mammalia; order Cingulata; family Chlamyphoridae; genus Cabassous; species Cabassous unicinctus. The sequence continues at coordinate 3,533 of JAQZBX010054858.1, read as the reverse complement.
GGAATGACCTCTTGTCTCACTTTAAAATCTCTTAGCTGTAAAAACTCTTCTGTATTTAATTTTCCCCTTTTGGTCATGGTCTTTTTCCAAAAGCATCTCTTGGTGCTTGGTAATAATCCCTTGGTGCCACAGAGGCTTAGCCCTCAGAGTTGTGTCCCACACTGGGGTCACTTTTTTCTTGACTTAGTTTTGATCATTGAACATTTTTTAATATTCTATTTTATCTTTATTTTTGGCTTACTAATTACAAATAATGTAAGATTATTTTCTGTGGCTGCTTTATTGTTTTCATTTTGAATTTTATCCTGTATGTACAAATAATAATATTACCAATTCATGTGAAACATGTAGGAGATTTATAACTCAGTAAAAGCTCAACAAGACCACTATGCAGATTTCTGAAGGCTTTTTGTTTATGTGTGTAGCTCCTTTCTTAACAGTAAGTTGTCCCACAACTCCCAGCTGCCTCAACTTCCCTAAAGGCCACTCTTTTTAATTCAGTGTTTATGTTCTCTGTTTCCATTCCAATTTTCTATCCCTATAGTCAATAAATTGACCACAAACCAAACCAAATTTGACCATCAGATATAACCAGAATTCTTTTTTTCTTCACTAAGGTAACTCATTTTTTATGCTGTATTTTGCCTAATATCTGAAAATGTTTCATATTAGTGTCCAATTTTAGCCATTTTTGCTGGAAAGGTAAATCCATTTCTTATTTCATTATTGGCAAAAGTGAAATTTAAGATATTGCATTTTACAAAAAATGAAGTCTTAATTAAACTTGAAGTGTCATCTTTATTTGGGGGGAGGGTGTTACCTTCAAGAGAAAAACAAAGAGTGGCATTAGAAATAAGCTCAAACATTGGAGAGAAAGTAGTCCTTGGTCATCTCACATAGTGCAAGGAAGAACAAAGGAGATGTGCTGTGTCTGAAAATGGACAGTGTTCTTTAGTCTTCCCAATACACAGATATCTAAATGTGAGTAATTTTAGGTTACTGCCTTTAAAAATGGAAATATCACCAGCTTTAATTTTCAACTCAGAAATATTTACTTTGTTCTATCAGGTAATGAAGGGAGTTTAGTGTATTGCTAAAGAAGGAGGCCTATCCTTGTTTGTATTCTACATTTGCCACTTTTTAAATTGTAAGCCTGAGCAAATTACTTAAATTCTCCTTGACTCTACTTATTTACACAAATATTTTTATGGGAAATAGTCATTGAACTATAGTTGTTTATGAGGAAAGATGCATTTGTCCATCCACAGTTGTTGTTTTTTAACACTGTCTCTAATGCAAATTATGCTCACTAAATGTTAACTTTTTATTAATGTGAATCCAAGAAGAGCTATCAATTCTTTTGATTTCAATTGATATTTATTGAGTGTGAAATATGGGTTAGATAATTTTCTCTATTCAAAAATAACTAATTCTATTTAAAAGTATATATAGAATACAGAAAAGAGTGAAAAATATTTAATTATTTCTGAAGAAAAGTACTAGAGGCTGAAAAAGTTGTCAACAGGATTCTTTATACCTTATTGTAAATAAGTAAATATATCTTTTTTTTTGTCATTACTTTCTTTGTCAATTAGATGACCAATCAGAGCAGAGTGACATGATTTATCTTACAGGGCTTCTCAGACATCCCAATTGTAAATGCTTTCAGCACTAGTGCTTTTCTGATAATTTACATCTTTGGACTCATGGGGAATATCTCTTTTATCAGAGTAATTATCAAAGATCACCAACTCCACACACCCATGTATTTCTTCCTGAAGAACTTGTCCTCCATAGATGTGTGCTATACCTCAGTTATCATGCCCAAAGCCATTGTCAATGCCATCTTGGGTTCTAAGGATATTTACTTCACAGAATGTGTGGCCCAGCTCTACCTGTTCTTCACCATTGCTGCCACGGAGTGTTTCCTGCTCACTTCCAAGGCCTATGACCACTGTATGGCCATCTACAGACCCCTTTTCTATGGGATCATAATGAGCAGAAACCTCTGCTGGGAGCTTGTTTCCACATCCTGGATTTTTGTGTCCCTCTACTCCATTTTCCATGCCATCAACACATCCTCCCTCCCTTTCTGTGGACCTAATGTCATTGATCGCTTTTTCTGTGACATTCCTCCTGTCATGAGGCTCTCTTGTGCTGACTATGAAGTAAATGAAGAATTGATCTTTATATACACCATTTGCATCATCCTGGGAGCCTTTGTTCTCACTGTACTCTCTTACATCTGCATCATCTCTACCATCATAAAGATCAATCATGCTCAAGGCTGCCAGAAAGCCTTCTTAACCTGTTCCTCTCACTTGACCTCTCTTCTCCTGTTTTATGGAACTGGAAGTTCTATGTACCTCAGACCTATATCCAACTACTCTCCAATCCAAGGGAGGTTGGCTGCTATACTTTATTTCATCATCACACCCACTTTGAACCCTGTTACCTACTGTATAAGGAATAAAGAAATGAATGCATTCTTTAAGAAAATGTGCCAACAAATACAGAGCAAAAATTAAAAGCACTTATTGCAAAGTACATTCTTCAACAGTGTCCTAATAAATGGTTCTTTGGAAGCATGATTTTTTAAATATTTCAGCATTTGCTGTCTAATGAAACAGCTAGATAAAGCATACTTTAATTTTAAATGCTTCACCTATCTAATAAAATATAGACATGTGTTGTGGTTTTAAAAATTACAATCCAAAAAAAAAAGGAGGAGGAGACCAAGATGGCATCGATCTAGGTGGGTGTTCATGATTCAGATCTCCAGGGACGGCTGACTTTGGACACGGTCCTGCCCGAGGGTCTCTGCTGTGGGCACACGGAGTGAGAGGCTTGGGTCATCTAGCAGCTGGTGGATCGACGGCGTGGAGTGATCAGTGGAGATTCCTGCCCGCTGATACTAAGGCTTGTCCAAAAGGGGGAGGAGTCAGCCAATTTTATTGCTCTGTACTGACAAGCATCAAAGCTTCAGCACTCCTGGGGAGGTAACATAGAAAGAAGCAAGGAAACAAAATAAAAAGAAAAAGTATCAAAGAGAAAACTTTACACACACACAGAACCACCAGCTAAATAAAACTCTAGAGCAGAGAGAGAAGCTAATCAACTGAATAAATCCATCAAGATAAAATGATGACTAGAGGGCAACAAAAAATTACAAACCACACTGAGAAACAGGAAAACATGTACCAGTCCAATGAACTAACTAAAATCCAGGAATATATGCAGTACATTGAACAACTAATCAAAGATTCCCAAACAAATGTCATGAACCATCTTAATGAAGTGAAGGAAGAGATTAAGGATATGAAGAAGACACTGACAGAACATACTGAAGAAATTGTACACATACGCAAAAAGGTAACAGATATGATGGTGATCATTGGCACAACCCAAGAAATAAAAAAGACGCTGGAGTCACATAACAGCAGATTGGAACAGGTAGAAGAAAGAATTAGTGATGTGGAAGACAATACAGCTGAAATCAAACAGATAGTCGAACAGATAGACAAAAAAAATAG
>JAQZBX010054857.1:0-18550 GCA_029593785.1 Cabassous unicinctus | reverse complement strand
TCAGGCCAATTATAAATAATGAATAACCTCCCAACAGCAACAACAAAAAACAAAACAAAACAAAAAAACAAGCAGAACCAAATGGCTTCACAGGTGGATTCTATGAATCAATCTAAGAAGAATTTATACCAATTCTCCTCAAACTCTTCCAAAATATTGAAGAGGAGGGAACATTACTTAACTTATTCTACAAAGCCAACATTACCTTATTGCCAAAACCAGATGAACATTCTACCAAAAATTATAGACCTCTAATGAATTCAAAATCCTCAACAAAATACTTCCAAACTGAATCCAACAACACATCAAAAGAATTATAAACCATGATCATCATGGTGGATCATCATAAAATCAATTAATGTAATATACCACATCAACAAATTGAAGGGGAAAAACCAAATGATCATCTCAATTGATGCATAAAAGGCATTTGATGAAACCCAGCACCCTTTGTTTAGAAAAACAAAACACTTAGAAAAATAGGAATAGAAGGAAACACTCAACATGATTAATGGCATGTATGAAGAACTCACAGCTAATATCATGCTTGATGGTGAAAGACTGAAACTTTTTTTCTAAGATCTGGAACAAGGCAAGGATGACCACTGTCTCCATTATTATTAAACACATTACTCTAAGTTCTACATAGAGCACTTAGGGAAGAAAAAGAAATAAAAGGCATCCAAATTGGAAGGCAAGAAGTAAAATCTCACTGTTTGCAGATGACATCATAAATATATAGTCCCCCAAAAAGCTACAACATAGCTACCAGAGCTATAAAAAAATTACTCTACAATGTGGGAGGATACAAGATCAACATACAAAAATCAGTAGTGTTTCTATACACCAGTATTGAGAAATCTGAGAAGGAAGTCAAGAATAAAATTCTATTTAAAATAGCAACTGAAAAACTCAAATATTTAGGAATAAATTTAACCAAGCATGTAAAAGACCTATACACAGGAAATTACAAAACATTACTTAAAGAAATTAAAAACAAACAAACAAAACACCTATATGAATTGAAGACCATTCTGTGTCCCTGCATTGGAAGACCTAACATCATTATGATGTCAATTTTACCCAAATTTATTCATAGATTCAATGCAATATAATTCAATACTCTAACAGCCTACTTTGCAGAAGTGGAAAAGCCAATTATCAAATCTATTTGAAAGCGTAATGGACTCTGAATAGCCAAAAACATCATGAAAAAAAAAAAAAGAAGAACAAGGTGGGAGGACTCACACTTACTCACTTAAAAGCATAATAAGAAGCTACAGTGGTCAAAACATCATGGTACTAGCATAATGATAGCTAGACTGACTAATGGAATTGAATTAAGAGTTTAGAAACATACCATCACACCTATAGCCAAATGATATTTGACTAGGTTGCCAAATCCATTCAACAGGGACAGGATAATTTCTTCAACTAATGGTGCTGGGAAAACTAGATATCCATATCCAAAATAATGAAAGTGGACTCCTACTTCACCCCTTATACAAAAATTAACTCAAAATGAATCAAAGACCTAAATATACGATCCAGGACCATAAAACACCTAGAAAAAATATAAGGAAGCATCTTCAAGATATTGTCTTGGGCAATGGTTTCTTAGACTTTACACCCAAAGCACAAGTAATGAAAGGAAAAAATAGATAAATGGGACCCCCTCAAAATTAAAAACTTTCATTCTTCAAACAACTTTCTCAAGAAAGTGAAAAGGCAGCCTACTCAAGAGGAAAAAATATTTGGATACCACATATTCAATAAGGATTTAATATCCAGAATATATAAAGAAATCCTACAACCTAACAATAAAAAAACAAGCAATCCAATTTTATAACATGGACAAAAAATCTGAATACACATTTTTCTAAAGATGATATATAAGTGGCTAAAACACACATGAAAAATGCTCAACATCACTAGCTTTAGGGAAATGCAAATCAAAACCACAATTAGTTATTTCATAGCTATTAGAATAGCACTATTAAAAAAACAGAAAAATACAAGTGTTGGAGAGGATATGGAAAAAGAAGAACACTCACTCACTGCTAGTGGGAATGTTAAATTTTGCAGCCTTTGTGGAAGATATTTTGGTGGTTCCTCGGAAGTTACATATAGAATTGCTATATGATCTGGTAATCCCACTACTAGGTACATACCCAGAAGCACTGAAGGCAGTGACTCATTGTTTGCTGGCCTTCTACAGGAGGCACTGGGAACTGATCCCTGGACCTTCCACATGAGAGGCAAAAGCCCAGCATCCTGAGCCACATCTGTTCCCCGCCGGATGTGTCCTCTGCTAGCTTGTAGCATCTGCTCCTTGCAGTGGGAGCAGCATCTAGCTCATTACAGCAGGGGTGGCATCTAGCTTGTTGTGGCAGGGCAGCATCTACTTCTCTTCTTTTAGGAGGCACCAAGACCCAAACCCAGGACCTCCCATGTGGTAGGCGGGCACCCAACTGGTTGAGCCACACATGCTTCCTGAAAGTTGTATTTTTATATGACTTTTATATAAACCTACACTGTCTCTAAATAAAAATAATTACAATAATTTTGAAAATTAACAAAAGAAAATCACAAGTGAAATTTTAAAAATATATTTTGGAATTGAATGATAGTGAATGATAGCAATGGAATAGAAATAAAACAATGCATTGAGAGAAGTGTAAAATTGTAAGTGCTTATTCTAGAAAAAGATAAAAGTACAAATTCAAATGACCTACATTTACAACTGAAGAAATCAGGAAAAGAAGAGCAAATTTATCCTCTGCTAAGAAAAAGAAGACAATGATAAATGAAAGCATAGAAAGTGATATAGAAAATTAAAATAAAATTAACAGTGTAAAAGGTTTTAGAGAAAATCAGTTTAACTCATCTACTCTTGTCTAGTTTTATCAATAAAAAAGAGACTTAAAATTACCTATTCAGGAATTAAATAAAGTTTATTACTGACAAACTGACTAGAGCTACTCAGACTTTGAGGCTTGACAGATATTCTGTCTAAAATGAAGATACTGAGGGTTTCCAGTCAATGAAACAGGAACTGTAAGATTCTCCAGGCATCTATTGCACCACAGAATATTTGAACAACTGTGAAAAACTGTCAGAATAATCTTTTCAGAGCCCCAGGAAACAGGTAAAGATATTCAGTAATGGGACAAGCTTCAATAATGAAATACAACTTTAAAAATGGTAGGAGAAACTCCTAGAACACTTACAGACCCCTTCCATACCACTCCAATACCCCACCCTATGGTCATTTGTTGCTGACTTGTGCTCTTGTTGTGGCTGTGTTCCATGGAGAAGAGAGTAACCCTTAAGGGCATACTAAGTTGCCGCTATATTGGTTCCAGTCTATGCTTTGGCAATCTAAAGGACTGAACCAGGGCACTTGTCACTGACTCACACTCCCAGAGCATGCCTACCAGGCAGAAGCAGCTTGTACACAGGTAAGGATGTGTAAGCAGAGCCCCAAAATATAGGAAGCAAATATTGTCAGATTTGAAGGGATAAACAGATGGTTCTAGAGTAATAGTAGGAAATTTCATTACACCACTTTCAATAATGGTTGGAACACCTAGAAAAAAGATAAATAGAATATTTGAATAATAAAATAATGTAAACTGTTAATAAGGGGGAAAACTGCATGTGGGGTATATGGGAACTCTCTAATCTCAGCATGATTTTTCTATAAACCAACAGATGTTCTAATTTTAAAAAATACAAAACTTAGATGCTGATAATAAAATTTGAGTTTCAAATGAAACTTGATTTTAGAAAACCTTGTCTTTCACATGAGCTTGAGAACTTCCCGATACTTATTTAGCTGTCTGATAGGATTGTTGGTGATTTTAATAAATGTCATTAATTTTGGTAACCTAAAATGAAATGTCATATTTGTAAGATCTCTATCAGCCTGTGAACCAATATTTTTCACATGAACACTACTTGGTGTTAAAAATCAGGCATGTGGAAGTGGGTGTGGCTCAATCAATAGAGCTCCCATTTACCATATGTGAGGCCCCGGATTCGTTTCCCAGGGCCTCCTTGTGAGGGCAGGCCATCCTGCATGGTGCGGTGGGCTGATGCAGCAAGACCTCACAGCAAGGGGGAGATAAGCAGACACAGAAAAAACACACAGCAAATGGACACAACAAACACAAGCAGCAAGAGGGGGGGGGATAAATAAATAAATAAATAAATCTTTTTTAAAAAAAAGTCAATGTTGAAAAAAAAAATCAGGCATGTTTAAAACCCACTCAAATTACCAAATAAATAATGCATTTAAATCAGCTTATTCAGTTTATTTCAGCCTCCACACTGAACGTATCCTTTAAGAAATAACCATTTGTTGATTTTGGGTATAGAATATTATTATTAAAGAGGAATATTAATGATTATCTTAAAGTGCTAATCAAATACTCCTTCCTTGTTCTAACCATAAATTTGTGTGAGATCATATTTTGTTCATACTCTTCAAGCAAACTAACATATTTCAATGGAATAAATGAAAAAGCACATATGGGAATTCAGCTATCTTTTAGTAAGGCAGGATTAAAGTCATTTTCAAAAGGATTAAATCATTTCTCTCTTTTCATTAATTTAATTTGGTTTGGGGAAATGATGTATTTTTAAAATATATTAGTGCACTGCTATATATGAATTATTATATTTTATAACTTAAATAATTATTTAAATATGTATCAGTTTTAATTCTTAATGTGTTAATTTTCTATGGATATAAGCCACAAAATTGTGGGTAAAGATTTTCAATAGCTCTTTAAAGTGTAAAGACAAAAGGGGGAGGAGGGTGCTTATCTCCCTAAGTTGTGGATTCCATGGGAGAAAGAGAAGAGGGGAAGTTATCTTCTCAAAGCTGTGGGTTTCTGCTTAGGAGGAGGAGAGAGTGCTGTTAAAGAGGAAGCATATCTTGTCAGTGGCACAAGACAGACAAAGAAAAGTGTTGCCTCTTTCAAGGCTACTCAGATGCCTGCCTGTCCACATCTCTCATGAGAACATCAACTCATCTTAGCTAAGGCACCTGGGCAGAGTTCAGGGTGGGCCATTTTGCTGTATAACATAGCCACGGAAAACAGGTTGGGGCCCACCCAGTCTCCATAGCACAGGCCGTGGAGTCACAGACTGGAATAATAGAGGCAAGCCTCTGTCATCCTCACTCACACACACAATCACTCAGAAGTTACACAGTCCCTCTCACAGGGATTAACAGTAATAAGTCCACACCCTGAGTTGGTGGCACAAGACAGACAAAGTAAGGGGTTGCCTCTTTCAAGACCACTTAGATGCCTGCGTGTCCACGTCTTTCATGAGAATTTCGGCTCACCTTAACTAAGGGGCCTGGACAGAGTTCAGGTTGGCCATTATGCCGTATGATGTAGCCATGGAAACAGGTTAGGACCCACTTGGACTCCATAGCACAGGCTGTGGAGTCACAGACTGGCATGACAGAGGCAAGCCTCTGCAGTCCTCACTCACACACAATTGCTCAGAGATTATGCAGTCCCACCCACAGGATCTACCCTATCCTGGGATATCGTTATTTGAGACTTCGGGAGGTGATCAGTCTCATCTTCCACCCAGAACCGGGCCTGACTGGAGGACTTGGCACCAGGGGCCTTGCTTTTCCAGAGTCTTCTGGCACTGTTCAGTCTGCTTCTCCACTGAGTCAGGCCAGGGTGTGGGGACGTGGCCCATGGGGACCACCTCAGAAGAATGTCCCGTTAAGAGGACGGGTGGTGCCTAACTCGTTCACTCGGAGAAGATCGCTACCAGCCGAGTCCATCAGCCCCAAGCCGGAGGCACAATGAGCCTGCATGGTTGGGTTTCCTGGTCAGGGAACCAAATGTTGCAGCAGATGAAACTTAGACGATGAGAAATCCAAGTGTGCACTCAGAGAGACAGAGGAAAAAAGTTTTATTATGCATGGGCCCAGAGGAGTGTCAAGTCTCCAAATTCTGAACCCTGGGCATCGGCTTTTGTGGGGTTATATAGATTTCTGTTTACTGGCTAGTGGGTTACTGCGCCAGCAGGCAAATTCCTGAAGCAAGCAGGCAGGGGGGGTTTACAAAGCAAAAAACAAGGCGAGTTTAGCTTATTTTCCTAAAGCAGAGGGCCTTGGGTAAAGGGGGAGGAGAGGAGCCAGGGACCTGTTGTCTTTTCAAAGCGGTGGGATTCTGCTGGTGGTGGGGGAGGAGTAGGTCTGCAGCCAAGAAGGGCTGTTATCTCTCTGAAGCTGTGGGCCTTAGGAGAAGGGGAAAGAGTAGAGCTGCAGCAAATTCTTCATCAATACTGTTCAAAGTTTTATACATTTCCTGATGGCTGTTTCATGATAGTTAAACTGGCTGAACTGTTTTCACATATGCAGGTATAATTTTGGATATTCTAAGTTGTCCTTCTGATACAACATATTAGGCATTATATATTTGGAAGCCATGATAACAGGTGAATATAAATTTAGCATTGTTTTGTTAATCATGATGCAAAATAACCTTAATATTGAGCCGTACATCTTGCCTTCAGGTGTACACTGTTTGATAAGAATGTAGCCTTTGATGTTTTCAAATTGTACGTACCACAGAAAATCATTTTCTTAAAGCTAATCCATTCCTCTGTGTATAAACTTAGTGTCAATGGGATATTTTGATAAGGTTGCTTCAGTTCGGGCATGGTCCAGTGTGAGTCTTAATCCTTTTAATGGACTCCTTTATAAACAGGATGAATATGAAGTTAAAGAAGAGAAAACCACAGAATCAAGAACCTGGAAGGAATTAAACCTGGAAAAGAAGGGGGAGACCAGCAGATAGTGACAAGTGCTTTGTCACATGACAGAGTCCAGGATCACTGGCAGCCAGGATCCCTGGAGAAAGTATCTCTTGATGATGCCTTCATTTAGACATTTTTCTCAGCCTCAAAACTGAAAGTTTGTGAACTAATAAATTTCCATTGTTAATGGCCAACCCATTTTATGTTATCCAACTGAGCAGTTTAGCAAACTAAAATACAGAATTATAGCCACAACAGTGTTTAGTTTGTGTTTTATATCTGTATCTATTTATATCTAAATCTATATCATCTATATCTATATCTATATTGTTTAAAATTTATTATCAATGTACACAGTTTGAATATATTTCAAGTAGTCTTTCTTATTAACAGAAAGGACTTATATATACTTTAAGTCTTATATAGGTAAGTAATAATGTGAAGATGGTATTAATAACCTAAGTGCAGTTTCTTCACATGGCATAAGTTCAACTCTGCCATCAGGATGCAAGATTTAAAATTGGGAAACTCATTCCTTGACATCCCATCCCTCCAAGTGTCAACACCATCAATAATCTATTTATTTGATCATTGCTCTATAGTGTCTTCAGTTAGGCATTCATCTTTTCTAGAGTTTATAGTGATCATATGTATGAGAATTGGTCCTATAGTAATACCCTCAGCTTCCAGAAATAGAGTGGTTGTCTTTGTTTTGTTTTGATAGATGCTTCCTATCAGATTAAAGATATTCCATTCACTTACTTTCCCCCCTGAGATGGCTCCCTTTTCTGTCTGCTTGTTGTGTCCCCTAGTCTTCTTTTTTTGGAAGCGCCAGGAACTAAACTGGGACCTCCCATGTGGGAGGTGGGTATCCAATTACTTGAGACACATCATCTCCATCCACTCACTTTTAATTTGATGAAAGTTTTTAGTTTGAATAACTTTGACATTTATTGCATTAACTACAGACGGTGTGAATATTACATGTTTTCTGCTTTATTTATTCTGTTGTAACCCCACTCCAAGGGTCTTAAATAAAATATAACAGCCACCTACAGAATCTCGCATCAATCAAGAAAGGAACCCCCACCACACCTCTCAAAAAAAAAAAAAAGGAAAGGAAAAATAAAGGATCAAAATAACTGGCAAGGCCTAATCAACTGATAAAGAAATCAATGTCGGTGATGGGAGTGTTTTGGTCAATTTTCCACTGAGATCAATGGAACAAGGCCCAAATTGGGGATCATAATTAAGTAAAATAAAAGAGCTAGATGCATTGGATGTTTGCTGGGAGGGTCACTGTCTTAGTTTGCTAAAGGCTGCTGATGCGCGGGCCAGGGCAGCAGGCGGTAGCCACCGGCGTGCAGAGCCCCCAGAACCAACTTAACTGCTGGAGCCCAGACAAACCTTGGAGGCATAAGTGGCTAGAGCGCAAAGCCACACCCACTATCGCCGCACCGGGCCGCATCCCGCACTGCGCTTAAACCCCTGAGAAGGTGCTGGCTTCTGCTAAGCTGCTCTCTGGTCCAGGGGGCCTGCTTTAATTAAAATAAAAAAACAAAAAGCAAAACAGTAACTATCTTTGAATACATCTCTGGCATAGCACGGTAAGTGTGAAGTTGCTTATCCTAACACTTGAAGTTATGTGAAGATTTTGTAACACTAGGAAAAAGTGGTCCCGTACGAAGGAAAGGAGTAGATACAAAGTGTGCTTACTGGGAGTTTACTAAAAACATAAGTTAGTAAAGATAGAGCAGTTTATAAACTGTTCTGAAAATTTGTGTTTTATTACTTCCTGGAGTTCTTTCAGAAACCTGGAAACAAATCAAATATGGGAATCATTTTTTTGCAGTAAGAAGAAAATATTATTTATTTCTTACTGTATATCAGGAAACTTACAAGGAGTGGGAAAATAAGTGATAAAATTCAATGCTAGTTAGAAAAAATTTTAATTTTATCTAAATTTCTACAGATTTGTGATCTTTCATATTAGCTTTAAAATTGTCAATATTGTTAGTATTGGATGTCAAAGATAATATTGGAATATGTTTATGTATTATGAATTGAATCCTACTTTTTAAATTACTTTTAATATTCAGTAGGAGGAACAGTCTTTGGCATTAGGTATTCAATAAGACCTCCCACTTACTAAAACCATTAAGAATCTTAGAAAGTATTATTATTGTTAGGATTTAATAAAAGAAGATCCTGGGTAGCTAGGTGTTTTTATAATATCCTCTATTACAAACTGCACATTTTGATATTCACTATAAAATGTTTTAGCAATGCATATTGATTTTTAAACAAAGTGAATTTTTATATTGCCTTTTTATTATGTAATAGAATATAATAAAATGAGCAGTAAAACATATGTTTTCATGGTTTGATTTCAAAGCATCCCAACCAAACAACCAGGACTTGTAATACGTCTCTAAAGCAATGAGCAGGTCACACACCCTCCCAGGCCAAATCAGCAATAGGACAAATGTACCCCAGGTTTAGCTTGTTTGCAGTAGACATAAAAATCTACCTATCTGCACTAGTCAATTCTCTAGAGAATGATAAAATAATGTTCATCTTCTGCTAACTGAATCATCACATTTATGTTTTTAAAAGGGGAAAATATCATATAGATATATCATTTATATTTTTACTGAAAAGCTTTTAGTAAATCAAAAATTTTATTTCAATTGCTGGTAATTTAGAATTGAAGGCATATGATATCCATTTACTGATATATAAAAAGAAATGTATTATCTGCATGCAATATCAATATATACATCTCTATTTATGTCTCTCTATTTACATCTATTGATTTATCTACCTATCTATAACACATATATATTGTGGGATTCCTTAATGGTTAATCAAACACTGATTGATTCATTCATCACAAATGATTGGTAGTTACATATATAAAAATGGCACAATTCTCTTCTACTCAATATATACACCATTAGATAATGCAACCTCTCCTACTTAGCCCATTACCTCTTAGGGCCCCTCCCTTGTGTCCTTGGAAAAGGCGCCTACTTCCTGTTAGATTGTAACTGCTGACTAAAGCAGTTTTACCTGTAATGGTAAATGTCATATTAGTTTATTTCCATTCATTTACTTGTTATTTTATGTTAACTGATCACGCTACAATTGTTGTAACCTATAGCCAAATGCTTGCTCCCAGTAGGGTTTTGTCAGTCTTCAAGGGCTTTAGGGGCAACCCGCACCTTCTTTTGTGTAAATCCCATGAAAGTCCTAAACTCTTTAGACTTGGGAAGACAGACCTGTTTCCACACTTAGCACCATGAAATAAACTCTTTCTCTTTTTGAAAAACCCAGTGTCACTGAATTGGCCTCTCATGCTCATCATACTATGAGCTCACTTTTCCAGCAACAATATAACTTTGGAAATTTTGAATCAGTTGCTTTTACCTGTCATACTTACTGAATTAAATATTTAATAAAAGTATCCTTATTCCAAGTCTTATTTTAAGTTAACACATCATCTGAGAAATAAGTGGACTGCATGTTTGAATTGTCTCCAGGTCAGGAATAAAATGTATTTTTTATCATTTCCCCTTCCTAAGCCTAGGTCATCTGAGGCAGCCAGGGAGCACCTTGGTTAAAAATTCCTCAAAACTAACTCTAGAATTGACAAAAAGGCATTAAGTTCAAGGAAGAAATGCTGAACAGGACATGAAGGATGCACAGAGAGAGGGAGAAAGGGCATCCTTACATCAGCATGGCACTACTGTGTTCTCAAAGATTTCTAATGCCAAAAGAATTTCTATTCACTTGACTCTTATGGAGGAAATATATATAGTGGAGTAGTGTTAGGTCATTCCTGTCACACCGCCAGACCCCATTTCATTTGTGATTGCAATAATCTCTAAGAAGGTAATGACTTAGCCAGGACAGAATGGAAATCTAGAACTTTTCCACTAATTTGGATCCATTTTTGCCACTTCTCACTATGTAACCCAAGCACACAATTGATTTCACAAAAGTATCCTAGTTCCAAATCCACACCATCCACACACCTCATTATTTCACTCAAATAAGTTGTAAGTCAAGTTCATAAAACTGAAAAAATCAAAGTGTACCATGTGGAATGATGTGCAATGGGATAAAGGAAACCTGAGTCCTGGCTATTTTCTTTAAACAGTTTCACTGTTTAAAATGGGGGCTAAGATTATCAATAAATTTTTAAAATGTCTATTTAAAAATTTAAAAAATGAAATGAGGGAAGCTACAAATTAATTTGGTTCATATTTTATTTTATTTTTAAAGAACTTCCAAAGAAAGTTCAGAGGATTGCTGTCCATATGCCATTTTCTGAAAATTCATATTTATAGATGCCAATCCAGAGTTTCATAATGTGGGAAAGGTTAAGCAACTCCCAGGAAATTCTTATAAATGGAGACTCAAAAATAGAAGTCTCGACATATGCGTATAATGTATTAACACAGTTAAGGAATTCTGAAATTTTGGTAATTAGAGAAAATAAGTAAAATCTATGGAAAGTGGAACAACCATTAAGCAGTTGTAGGTATACAGAAAACCATGCAGAAAGAACAGTGTTCCTAGAAGCATTCCCCCTACAAGCAGTTTTCTCTACTATTAACATTTTGTATTACTGTGGTTCCTTTGTTACAATTGACGAAAAATATTGTTTTAATTATATTATGATCTATAGTCCATAGTTGAAGTTAGGGTTCATTCTTTTATGATACATGGTTTTTTAAAAAAATCTTCTTTTAATATATATACTAACTAAAATTTCCACTTTCAATACCACCAACTATACAATATAGTGGTGTTATTAAACTCACAATGTTGTAATACTATCATCACCATTCATTACAGAAATTTTCCATCACCCCAAACAGAAACTCTGCATCAAGTATTACCTAATTTCTCATTCCATAAGCCACCATGGACACTGGTAAATAGTATTTTAATTTCTGATTTTATGAGTTTTCATATTCTAATTATTTCATAATGGGAAGCTATACAGTATTCGTATTGTTGTGTCTGCCTTCTTTCACTAAATGTGATGTCTTCAATATACATCCATACAGCAGCATGTATCAATACTTCATCCATTTATGTTCCATTTTATGTATAAGCCCACTTTGTTTATCCATTCTACAGCTCATGGATACATGGACTCCTCCCAATTTTTGACAATTGTGAATAATGGCACTATTAATATTGGTGCACAAATAACTTTTCCTTGCCTTTCATGATTATGTGTATAAACCTATAAGTGGGATTGTGAGATCATATGGTAATTTTATACTTAACTTCTGTGAAAATGCCAATATTTTCCACAATGGTTACATAATTTTACATTCCCACCAACAATAAATAAATAATAATCAAATTTAATATATTAAATTACTCTGTTAATTATTAGATGCTATTTATGGAAATTAAATTCAAAATTAAAATGTATCAATTATATATATTTTTTAAAGAAACATGAATAAATATGTCAACAGATTTAATTCTGTACAAATTGAAAAGTTTGCCCTAAAATTCATGTGAGACCCAAACAGCATAAACAATTCTTAGAAAATCTTTAGAAGGATTTCTATAACAGACATTAAGTCTTGCTATAAAATATCAGTGAGTCAACAGTATTGCATAGAGCAAAAATAAACAAGTGAAAAATGCAACAGAATAGAGACCTCATAGAAATAATAAAAAGAGATTCAGTATGATATTGCAGTGGGAATATATGCATATTTCAGTAAATATTACCAGAACATGGTATAAATGCTGGGAAAAATTTAAAGTATATTCCTATGCCAAAAAATATGCAAAATGAAAACCAAGTGGATTAAATAAAAAAATGTGAGAAACAACTGTTTTATTTTCCTATGTTGATCAAGCAAACACCATGAGATGGGTGAGGTTAAGCAATGGGAATTTATTTGCTCACTGTTTTGAGGTTAGCAAAATGCCCAAATCAACACATCTTCAAAGTGATGTTTTCTCCCCTTATTTCTATGGCATTCTAGGACTGGATCCTGGTGATCCTTGGTCCTTAGCTTACACATGGCTTGGCACAGGTCATTGTCTCCTGATCTCTCTTTCTCTTCCAGCTACCATTGATGTTTAGCTTCTAGCTACTCATTCTGTGGCTTCCCATTTCTGTAAATATTTCATTCCGCTCATAAAGGACTCCAGCAACAGGATTAAGACTCATTCTCATTAAGGGAGCCACACATTAACCCCGTCAAAAGGTCCTACTCAAAATGGCTTCCCACCCACAGGAATAGATTAAGGTTTTTTTTTTTCAATCAGTAGAGTTTAATAACACTATTAGTAGCCATTTATTACTGCCTGTTGGTTTCCAGATGCAGTGCGATGTGCCTTTTTTTAAATAATAATTTTATTTTTGAAAAGATACTTAGATTACATAAATATTACACAAAAATATAAGGATTCCCATATGCTCCACTCCCCACACCTCCCACATGCTCCCACATGAACATCCTTCATTAGTGTGGCACTTTCATTGCACTTGATAAACACATCCTGGGGCTTTGCCACTGAGCATGAACCATATTTCACATTGTAGCTACTCTCTTTCCCACACAGTTCTGCATGTTATGTGATGATATAAAACGGCCTATACCTGTTGATATAATGTCATTCAGGATGGTTCCCAAGTCCCCAAAAAGCCCGTGTATTGCAACTGTTTTTCCCTCTCCCTGCAAACGGAGCCTCCATGGCCACTGCCTCCACATCAATGTTGTAATTTCTTCCATTGTTAGAATCACAATTTGTCTATAGTAGAATACCAGTAAGTCCACTCTAGTCCATAGTTCATACCCCAATCCAGAGGATTCTTGGATGGTAATGTCCACTCCACCTCTAATTGAGAGGGGGTTTCGATCCCATACAGCCTATGGATGGGACTCCCTTGCTTGCAGTTATTGGCTCTCTTGTTTCATTGGTATGGTTATTGTCCATCCTCACCTCCTTGCTAGTTGTCCTGAGTGAGACCAATGAACTGGAGAGTAGTTGCAAATAGGGGGTTCCTGAGGGCTCTGGAGATACCCAGTTCCTATTGTCAGGGCACATATCTCCAGAGTTGGATTAAGTTTTATAATATGTTTTTTTTTTGGAGGGTACATTCAGCTCCAAACCACCACATGAACATTATAAGATTTTGGAAGATATATTCAAAGCCTAATTTAGGAAAGAATTTTGTGAATTAAGTGGAGGAGGAAAGGAAGATAGAGGAGAAAATACAGACAATGAAAATAATCACAATGGAAATATATTTGTGAATTTGCATTGAAATGAAGTTCTTTCTTTAAAGCCAGCAAAGTAGCATGTAAATCCACATAATAATTTTTTCATTGTGTCTTTCATCACTGTGAGTTCTGTTATCTTTTATATAGAGTGACAATTTCTTCCATATGTTCCAGTGTCTTATTTTTTGCTTTATCTTCAAAGAATCTTTAAGTTACAGAAAAGTCAAATAGAAAATATAGGGGTTTCCCATATACCTAACCTCTCTCCTTCTCCCATTCTCCCTAATTAATAACACTTTGCATGTGTATAATACATTCGCTATAATTGGTGTACAAATATTGAATCATTGCTGCTAATCATCATGAATGGTGTACAATATAGATAACATTACACATCATACACTTTTATAAGTTTTAGCAAAATTTATAACTGCCTCTATCCATCATTGCAAAATCATGAGGAACAATTAGAATGCCCTAAAAATGCCCTATGTTCCATCTATTCTATTCTTCCCTCCCCCTCCTTTCAGAAACTATGGTAATCACTAAGTTTAAAGTTTTGAAGAATAAGGTTCATAGTTACATTCAATAATATTGAACTTGACATATTGATCTGTTTTCTTTCATTAGGCACTGCTTATGTCCTCGAGAGATTCTTGGTCCTCTAACTGAGAACATGGCAGGACTCCCCAGAATGGGAGTTTAATATTTTCATGTTTATTGCATTGGTCTCTACCCACTGAGATAACATTATGACAAGATGAAGAGTTGCATAGTCCACAGAAACATGCCCCAGTTGTGCCCTATCCCACATATCCCTACTCCTGAAGTTCTGCACCAGTAGCCCTTCAATGTTCATGCTTTACTGAAGGGAGGGTTCTTTGAGGAAGAGTAATATCATGTAGGGTGCTTTTCTTAGATGTTATGTGCAGGTGAGAAGGTGAACTAGAGACACAACAAGGGAACTCTGGTAAGCACTGCAACAAAAAGATGGAATTGATTATTATCTGAATCAAATGAAAACTTTTATGGTTTGTGGGTCAAAGGAGGAATGAAAGGGCTCACACAGATGTTTTATATTACAACTGAAATGACACAGATGTCTTATATTGCAATTGAAATGAAAGTATAGTGAGGCATAATCTGCCTCCTTTAGATTAATTAGTCTCAGAAAAAACTCAAAGTCATTGATTAACTGTTATAGGGAAAGCTTTTAGTCAGCCATGCAAATAATGAGAGATATCTGCAGTCTTCCTAGTCAGCTGGTAATAAAGAACACCAGAAATAGTGGTGGACTGTGCAAACAAGTGGACTGATGCAGAGGCTTTTACTGACATGTCTGTGATGAACATTCAGTAATAAAGAAAATGACAAAATAATCACTGGTTGTGTCCAGGTAGACCTGAAAAGATATTTTACTGAAATAATATAATTGTGAATCAATAATTGAAATGTTTATACATGTTGCTTTTATGTTTAGTCATTTAATAAACTTAGAATATCTGATCCTATGAATGTGGAAATCAACATTTTGGAAAAAATTTGGAAGTAAAATGAAAATGGAAATACATTCACTTATTCATTTCTAAATACTGTCTTTTGTCCAATTCCACTAAGCTGCATTCCTGATGAAGAGCCATATATAGATACCACTATATGAGAACCTTCTCCATCTAGATTTTAGCATAGTTTATGACATTATGCTTTGGCTTATAGCAGACTGCAACATATTAGAAGACATGGACAATCTTACTTTCTCCACAGAGTCGTTCCTCATGGATATCTCAACTTCCCAGGAGCTCCAAGTCTTACAAAGTCTAATGTTCTTCATGAACACTGTCATAGTTGCCCAAAGTACATCCCCACTTTTTAAGTCTGTGTTTTAACCACAGACCTACAAATCCCCAGATTTCACCTGCTTCTTCCTCCAACCTTCCCCCAGTTCCATGGATAGCCCAAACCCAAATCCCCTTTATATGTGAGGATCTATATCAGAAGTAGACCAAAAGTCCACAGTAACATATGGATTATTATATTACCTTAACAGGCACCTATACATTTGAGAGAACTTCAAGATACTGGATACAGTCACCTGGGAAGAGAATATTGACTGTCTTGAGATAGAGAATTCTAATCATATTGCATTTTTACATTCACCTTTAATACAAATGCTTACACCAAGTAATAAAGTGTTAAGAATTGAGGATAACTGTAGAATAAGAACATAAGAAAACAATAGTACTGAGATCTGTGCTAAAGCTGCCTTCCTCATTGAAAAGTTGCCTATAAAATCCTGGTCCTCAGTACAGAATATCCTTTGGATGTTTTTGCTCTCTCCATGTGATCTGGTTGAAAATGCTCATGCCATTCTCAAGTTATTTAAGTTTTCTGCATGATGAAGAACAAGTATTTACAGAGTGGAACCTGTGGTAGGTTACAATCTTAGCACAGCCTGCCTCCTTTACATGGAGTCCACAGATATCTCCTATGCTCAGAACGTGATGGGTAAATCTGGCAGTATAAAATACAATGCTCTAGTAGATAAGGGAATTGCTGGTACATTCTTCCCCTTTTGTCCCAAACATATGTAAATATTCACTAAAGATAGTCTGATTCTGATGGGCATGATTTATCCCATACAGTTCACACCCTAATATATCAGTCCCTGGAGGAGAAGGTGTGGAATTCTTCCCCTGGGACCTGCAAACACAATAAGGGGTGCTCCATGTAACATCTCTCTCTGCATTGTCCACAGATTGAGACCAGCTGGCTATGGGGAACTGATGTCCACTAGTGAAGCTGAGGTTGCTCTATCTTTTATCCATGTCAGTAAATCATTGCTCCATCCAGTGTTGTGTGAGGCATACTTCTGCTGGTGACACTGACACCTATATTACAATTAGTTGACATTTCTTTAGATGACTTTATTTCTGAATGACAGCTTGGTGTAGTCAGCTGAATCATCAAAAAGCACACCATGGACTAGTGGAGGATTAAGGGATTGACAGTTCAGTAATCCCAGGGCTGTGCTGGCTCCCTGGGAGGTGATAGTCTGATTTAGGGGCTGGCCTCCCTCTGGTCATGTGGGGACAAGTGGGATGAAAGCTGTATCCCTGTTAACAGGGGTGGATTAATTCAGCATATAAGGGTGGGGATGAGGAAGTCAAGTTCTAGGAATAGTAGGGAAACTCGTCCCTGGCTCCTGGATGCCTGTATGCTACCTCACAATGCCTTGACCTCCAAGAGGGCTCAAGGGTCCCAAATGACTCAAGAGGAGGGTCTGGGGCCCCTTCACCAGATCTGGATTGTTTTCTGGCCCCAGGTTTGGCTTGTTCTCATTCAATGCATAACTACTGATGGCCTCGTACAAACCAAGTCCAAAATGAGGACTTTTATCTGACAGCAGTGTACAGATGATAAAAAACAGATATAAGCAGATGTCAGGGGAAGGCCATATTGCTTGGTGGGAACATTTGTTTGAAGAGAGGACATTGCAAATTCAAATGTCTAAGGCAGAGAGACACAGTTTGGGAAAATTAACTACTGACTCTCTCCTACAGTATATTTTTGTCCATAATTAAACAGGAAAATTGACAGGATAGAGATATAGACAAGCCTATGCTGCTTTTAGTCTGGGCTGCTGGAAGCATGAAAGTGATTTTCCCAACTGAAGGAGGCTTCCCAAACAGTAAAATCCCATGGAAAACTGTTCATCAGTCTATAGGCACCCTAAAGGTAAAGGTGATATACACTTGGTTATAAGATGTGACAAGGGGGCAGGATGTGGGTGAGATGATCTTGTCTAGGACCACATTGGAAGTGTTCATAAAAGAGGGCCTTTGTTAACTGAAGGGCCCCCTGTCATATTTGTTGTCCTCAGGGATGACAGTGGGGAAAGGGTAAGAAAACTCCACCATCACATCCAGATCTAGGGTGAGAATAACAGGTAGGTGTCAGCCATCTTCACTGAGGCAGGCTGGGTGGGGCAGGACAAGGAGCTGAGCAATGGGAAGCTGTCTCCAAAGGTCCATAAAAGGGACACAAAGAGCAACCAGGGAAAGACAAAGGAGGGATCAGGTCCTTCCTGCAGGGCAAGGTGGGTTTAGTTACTGAAACAGTAGATAAATAGGGTAGAGTGCAATAGAATTACTATGGAAGAACTCCACCAACACTACTGGGCAAAGGGGGTCCCTGTAAGCTAGGGCTTTAGGCCTTGGTATGAGCCTAAAAGAGCAGGAAGAAGAGGCTCACAGGACTGAAGAGACTCAGAATCCAGCATCACAACCCTCGAGGCCCTGAATGACAGCTAATAATGCCTCCCTGTGCCCCAACCAGGACAGAGAGGAAGATAATTCTGATGGTGAGTATGATATGTTCAATAGGGAGGGCGAACCACCTTACCTGTTCCCTGATCTCATTCCCTTACAACATGACTAAAGGTGGGCCAAGTTCCTCTGCTTCAGCTCAGGTAAAAGGGATAAAGGGGT
>JAQZBX010054856.1:0-18551 GCA_029593785.1 Cabassous unicinctus | reverse complement strand
CCCCCTTGCTGCTTGTGCTGCTGTGTCCATTCGCTGCGTGTCTTCTCTGTGTCTGCTTATCTCCCTCTTGCTGTGAGGTCTTGCTGCATCAGCCCACGGCGCCGCGCGAGCCGGCCTGCCCTCACAAGGAGGCCTCGGGACGCGAACCCGGGTCTCCCATATGGTAAACGGGGGCTCTATCCACTGAGCCACACCCGCTTCCCTTCCATTAGCTTTTGTCACAGAATATGGGAACACTAAAAGGCACCCCAGAGGATCTCTTATGTTCCAAAAATACTTCTCACCTTGATAGTATCAACCACACCAGAAAGGACTGCCTATGTGGTAACTGCATATGATGAGCACAGTGTAGACTGATAGCATTGCTCCCTTGAGAACTAAGACCTCTAAGCAAGCAGAGCCTGAAGTTTCCGGGAAAAAGAGCAGCAATTTTGTTAATGGATTATTGGAACTATTGGTGAAAGAATCAATGCTCATTTCTAACTCTTAATTCCTAGACACATGAAATCTGGATGTGGGAAAACAGCATCATATATTGGCCATTGCTTTAGAGCATATCCTGCATTCTGGAAGACATTGCCTGTGGCAGATTTTATATGCCAAAAGGGTTGGCAACTGTGTTATCTATCCAGCCTGTTCTGCTATGTGACTTTGCCACTCCCCCATCAAGAGTAGAATCTAATTTCCCTCCCTTTGAATCTGGACCGGCCTGAGTAGCTTTCATGACCTTAGGCGCTTAGAATGAAACAGAAGTGCATTCTTGGACTTCTAAGGCTAAATTATAAGGGGACCTACAGCACTTGGGATGTTTGCACCTGCCATGTTCCTTCCAAGGACCCAGCCACCGTGCTATGATAAAAACAAGCCACATGGAGAGGTCACGTGAAGGCACTCTGTTCAATATTCCCAGATGGGCTCAGTCTTCCTGCAATCCCTGCCAATGTGAGGAAAT
Source organism: Cabassous unicinctus (assembly GCA_029593785.1). NCBI lineage: Eukaryota > Metazoa > Chordata > Mammalia > Cingulata > Chlamyphoridae > Cabassous > Cabassous unicinctus. Next base: position 17,599 of record JAQZBX010054856.1, on the reverse strand, counting down.
TGGTCTTGGACCTTCCAAATAAGCTCATCAGCAAGCTGAATACTACCCAAGAAACTGCTGTTGATGCCATATGGAACATTACAACCACCTGGACAGACCCTGATGGAATTCCGGACTCACAAAATTTTGTTATTTGATACATTCTTTAATCCATTAAGGTTTAATGGATTAAAAGAATATCAACTCAGTCTAGCAATGCGTGGCCCAATAGCTGGCAACATAGTTGATTTTTCAAGACTACTTCTCTCAGGTCAGCTTCTTAAGCATGATGAACGTGATAAGACAAGTGAAATCCATAAGCATGAGCCCATTGCCACACTGCATTTGATGGAAAATGAGCCCCCTGGTCAGAAGCAACGCTCTGTGCAATATCATGGGTGTGAAAATGCATTCAGTGAGTTCACAGATTTTGGTTTTGGCAGAATCATTGTGGGCAGGGAAAGCAAATTCATATCTACAAGTGAGGTCTATTTCAGTGAGAAAAAAATGCTGCTGCCCTTGCCAACTTGGAAGCGGTCTGATGTAAGCAACCTGCCACCAGGCAGGTGGCCACTGCCCCCATGGAATGGTGGGTATATCCAGGGTTCATTATTCATATCTGCTGTTTTCAAGTTGGTCATTTAGTAGTGGCTATAGCCAGATTGGACTTGGTGAGTGCAAGTTCCTTTTGCCGTCCTCATGTAGAGCCACCACCCCTGTTTGTAAACCCAATGGGAAAGGTTAAGAGTAGGTGAGAGAGAGGCTGTTTAAACAATAGCTACAGATTATCCTCCTGATTGTTGTCCACTTGATCATTGAAATTCTCTTCTGCTGAAGTTGCTTTATAGTGAGCAAATATCTTCGCGTTCTGTTCCAATTTGCAGAAATACATCTACATACCTCTTCTCCAGATCTCCATGTTACCAAGGGACCATCTTTCCTGCCATCATATTCCTACCAAATCTCTAACCATCCAACCAAAATGTTAGCCACTGTCCATAGATCAAGGTAGAGCTACAGCTCTGGTCAGCTCTACTTTCAGGAGAAATGAGAACAATCGAATACAGTGCAAGAATTTCTTCCCAGTTGGATTCCCTTCACTATCCTTCACAGTCATCCCAGAATGGGGATGTAGTGCTGCAAATTTCTACTTTTGTGTACTACCAGAATATCATGGAGAAATAGTTGTAACCAAGCTTTATTGTTGGTGTTATTTTCCCAGTCAACTGGTCATGAAGTCATAGATAAAGATATAAAAGAAAGTGAAACAAGAGTAGGAGCCTTGGGAATCTGAGCTACTTGGACATGCAGTTTACTTGTGACTTCAGACCTGCTCAAGTTCGATCTCAGATAAAACCTCTTCCACTTAAGATTGGAAAGCTTCTGTGCAAACTAAGCTTTGTGGATTAGTGGGTCAGAAAACTCCTAGGTTTATCATAGAAAGGTGAGGTTGAATGGTACTTCTTTGGCCCATGGGCCAGTATTCAGTCTCTCCTAGGGGACAGTAGCAAGTCAAAAGATATTTCTCTAAAGGAAAATGTTAATTTTGTAGGATGACCTAGCTAAGCTCAAAGACCATAAAGATCTATGCTGCTAGAGTCCTGCCAAAGTTATCTACAGCATCCCTATACTCCATGTTTCATGCACCATAGAATCTATAAGATTATATATCCAAGTTGCAGAAAACCTTGCTTGGCAGCCTTGGCTTTTTGCAGAGACTTCTGTTGCTCTGATTCATACTCACAGTTGTCATACATACAGATTACTCAGTAAATGGGCCAGACTAGCATGAACAAATCAAGAATACATTGTTCCTGTTCCAATAGGCCTTGTGCTTCTTTTGTTACGGCAGGAGTGGCTGGATGCAGCATTTTTCCTGCAACTTACAAGTAAGATTTTGGCATGCCTTAAGCCAATGAACTCCAAGAAGTGTCATTAAGTATCAAGATCCTTGAATTTTTGTAGCATTGATCCTAAATATTAGGTATGCATGTGTCTCACTAAAGTGTCTATGGTATTACCACTCCAGTCAGCATGGTATCATCTATGGAGTGGACCAAGTGTCTGTCTGTGGAATGAGAAAATGATCAAGGTGCCTGCAGACAAGGGGCTGGGAGTTTAGAACTGTCAGGTGAAACAGTGAAGTTTTATTGCTGAAAGCAAACTGTTTCAGCTGTCTTTACTAATCGGTTTAGTTAATTTTTTAAAAAAATGCTAGGTCAATAGCTGGACTCTATGTGCCAAGGAATATTTTTATTTTCCCTAGCGATGATATTACCTTTGGACTAGACTGCAATTAGAATCAACATCTGGTTAAGTTTACTATAATCCATTGTCATTCACCAAGTTCATCTTTTATTCTGCAAAGGTCAACTTTCAAGTTAAATGTGTGTGTGTTAAGAATCCTCATTCCTACATCTTTCAAGTCTTTGATGGTGGCACTAATCTAAAAAATTCCTCCAGGAAAGCAGTGTCATCAGAATAAAGGTGGACAATGACGCTTTATGCTCATCCAGTTGTAATGTATTAAGAAATACTTACCACAGTATTCTTGTGAAAAATACTGAATCTGAATCTTGTCAAATCTCTAAATCTAGCTAGTTTACAGAAAATAAAGGCAGAGCAGCATGTTAAGTGACACTATGGGGAGGCAAGAAGTTAAATCCAAAGTATGAATATAATACAGGAGGAATCACTCAACACAGTTTTGTTTCTATTAAAAATAAATAGAATATAAGAAAGAAAAGAGGAAAATGTTATATGTTAAAAGAGACTTTAAAAATTATAACATTGATGTGAAGGAAGTGGCCACTGGCGGCTCTGGGGGCAGGGGGAAGGAAAGACAGGTGTAATACAGGGGCTTTTTTGGGACTTGGGAATCATCCTGAATGACATTGCAACGACACATATAGGCCATTATATATCTTCCTATAACCTGCAGAATTGTGTGGGAGAGAGTATAGACTACAATGTGAACTATGGTCCATGCTCAGTAGCAATGCCCCAGGATGCGTTTATCAATTGCAATGAATGTGCCACACTAATGAAGGATGTTTATGTGGGAGGGTGTGGGAGGTGAGAGGAGTGGGACATATGAGAATCCCTATATTTTTTGTGTTACCTGTATGTAATCTAAGTATCTTTTTTTAAAAAAATTTATTAAAACAACAACAACAATAATTCCTTACTGTAGTTCACCAGATTAGAGCTGTCAGAAAAAATAATGAGAGGCTCAGAGACAATTGAAATCATTCTATCTAAGGAGCAGAAAAAATAAAGAATGAAAAAAAACTGGAAAAAAAAAAAGAGACTTTAAGAGCTCTGCCAATTAAAAATAGGTGGATATTGCTTGGATCCCCTTTCCAGGAAATCACTGTAAAAAGATATTTAAGACCATATGAAAAAATTTAACACTGACTGTAAGTATAAATATTAGTAATATTGAAGGATAGCCCTTTTAAGACTTGTTATATTTTTTAAAGGTTTTATCTGAAGTATTTGCCAGGATAATATTATTGTTTCCAGGATTTGATTTATAATATGCCTACAAAATAAATAAAAACAAAAAGGAAGAATAGGTGACATAGGAATGGTAGAGCTCTGATAAACTTTGAAGTTGTGGCAAAAGATCATGGGAGGTGAATTATACTATGCTCTCTCCCTTTGTATTTGAACATTTCTCTAATGATATTTCTTAAGTGATGCTAACTTTTTCAGTCTCTGATGTACCTTTTCTTAAATCATCAGATATTACTAGGAGGAAAGCAAATCCACATGATCAACTCATCTTGAGGTAATTTCTGCCCCTGGATATTGATTTTATTATTCTTCACTGTCTTGAGGACCTCAGATTACTCCAAACAATTTTATTTTCACTGTGTCTAGTTTTCTAGTTGTTCTCCGCAATATTATTTTGATTTGCATATATTTACATAAATAAATGATATGGAATACAATGATATGGAAATATATGAACCCTAGTAGGTTGCTGGTGAGATATAAAATGGTGCAGCCACTGTGAGAAATAGTTTGGTGGTTCCTCAAAAATCAAACATGAAGCTACCCTATAACCTGGTAATCCCACTTCTAGATTTATATCCCAAAGAATTGAAAGCAGGGACTCAAACGGATATCTGTACACCAACATTCATAGTATCATTAGTCATAATAGCCAGAAGATAGAAGCAACCCAAGTACCCATCAACAGATGAATGGATAAATAAAATATGGTATATGCATGCAATGGGATATTGTTCAGTTGTAAAAAGGAAAGATGTTCTGATACAAGCTACAACATGGATGAACGTTGAGGACATCCTGTTGAGTGAAATAATTCAGACACAACACGACAGGTATTGTGAGATCCCACTTAGATTTAATAACTAGAATATGCAAATTCTTAGAGACAGAAAGTAGATGACAAGTTACCAGGGGCAGGGGGAGGCAGGAATTATGAGTTAATGCATAATGGGTGCAGGATTTCTGTCTAGGGTGCTGGAAAGTTTTGGTGGTGGATGGTGGTGAGGTTAGGACAACATTGGGAATGTGATTAATGTCACTCAACAGTGTGCCTGGGAGTGGATGAGATGGGAAATTTTATGTTTTGTATGTATTTCCACAATTTAAATGATAGAGAGAGATGAAAGAGACAATAACAACTAAATGCAATACACGATCCTAGACTGGATCTAATGAATAGCGCCTAAAAGGACATTATAGGGACAGTTGAAAAAATGGAATATAGATTATATGCTTTATATGAAGGTTGAATTTCTTGAAATTCATAACTGTACTTAATGAGGTTCCAAAAGTGAATATCCTTTGTGTTTTGAAATTATACATGGAAGCGTCACCAAGCAAGAGCTCGCTGCCTGCCTGGCACAGGAGTCACTTCTAAGAAGTCAGGATTTTGAGAAAAGAGTTATTTTGTGAGGTCAACTAGCAAGGATACAAGACGCTGGGTCCAATCTGTCTCACCAATTTGAGGGATAAGGGAGGTTTATTGGGATAGGAGGTGGGTGTCGCCTTGAGAAAGGTTGATTTAGCATGGTTTGACTGGTTAGGCATAGATTTGTCCATATATGGTAAGGCAGACTCCAGACCAGATTCCCCTTGTTGAAGGACTTTGCTTCCCATGCCTCTCAACTCACACAGCTTTGGTTCCAAGGAGGATGAATTTTGTTTTCCTGCTGTCTCAGAGGTCATCTAAGCATGCCAGTGCATGTTTCTGCACATGGTCAGGCTATCTAACTTTCCACCGGCCGTGTATGAAACAAGCTCAAAAAGAAAAGTTAAAGATAGGAAAAGTTACAGAGAAGTGAAGCTGCTACTAACTGATTCTGGGCCGTTTCAGAATAATAAATGTTCAAGAAGCATGATGTAGGCAACTTTCAAATTTTTAGAAAATAGTAGAAAGGTGGATAGATAGATGATAGATGCAGAGACAGAGAGAGAGATAATGAGATAGAACTAATGCAGCAAAATGTTAAAAATTGGTAAATCTGGTAGGGGACATATTGGAAATCTCTGCATGATTTTGTATTATTTTTGCAACTGTCCTCTAAGTTTGAAATTATTTCAAAATAAAAATTAATATAAATAAAAAGAACAGATTGGTTTGTTTCCATGTAGGATAATTGTGGAAGAATCTTTTAGGAAGGGGGATTTAATTTGGGCCTTACAAAAAGTATATAAGACTTAAACTGTTAAGGGAAGGAATTCAGGGAAAACAATTTCAGTGGAAAGATTCGGTTGGAGCAGAGGATAATACAGATTTTTTGAAAATAGTTAAGCTTAAGTGTGGTGTTTAGGTAAGCTGGATTATGGAAATCAGAAACAATAATATGAGGCTTTCTTTCCTATAATCTGAATATTTAAAATTAATTTAAAACGAATCCTATTGGGGAAGGACATAGGGGTAAAACGATTTATTTGGGAAGATTAGTCTGGAAGTTGGGAATTGATGGTTGCGGTGTCCAACTTGTTAGTGAAATTTCCTTGGCCCTGTTATGTATTTAGAATGATAACATGGTTTACTTCCTCTCAGCAGTAATCACAACGTTGACTCTGTAGAACTCTAATTCTTGTGTACCATCTCAGTATGAGTAAATGGTCACCGTCTTTGGAAGACTTGCACTGTGTTTCTGAGTAAAATCAACCCACCAATTCTCTGTTCAACCATTTGATTTAGGGGACTTTATATATGAAAAGGATTATAGCACTGACTACTTTAATTGTGACTTTAAGTATTAATATCAAAAGTGGTTAAAAAAATGCATTAGACATACCATGTGTAGCACATATTAAAAATAACACTAACTCATTTCTACAGAAAATTCTACATAAAAATGCCATTTTTTTCTTTAGCTTTAACTCAAGAAACAAGGGATTAATGAAATCATATTTATTTTGGTCTAATAATTTAAGAAGATTATAACTAATAATAGTTAAATTGCTTATTATATTTCATTACTTCTTCCTATACTAACTTTCTTCAGAATTTAAATTTTGTAGTTGCAATGCATCTTGCAATTTATATGTATATTTAATTAGTATTTCTTGTGTACCTCTCCATAAAAGCTGACATTAAACTAATTATGTGCCTTGTTAATGTTGACTGTGGAGAATTCTGTCAAAACAACTCCAAAAAAAGAAACAATACCTTTATAATTTTAAATAAAACTGCTTTTAACTACACAACCGAATGAACCAGATAGCAAAGCTTCTATTGGAAAATGTAATATGAAATAAAGTTTACTTCCAATCTGCAATATGAAGCATAAGAAAAAAAAATGAACACCATATTTACATTTATTGAACCTAACCTAGCTCTGAGTTTGGTTAGATTTTTAAAGCACACATAACTCTTGTACGTATCAGTGTCCCTAAATTTCTGTTTTATAACTTACCCATTATCATTATGGAGGAAAAGGAGACTGAGCTCAGTTTGCAATTAACAATCTTTGGCACTGGACTCAGAATGCAAGTTCATTGGGATACAGTGCAAGAAAAGAAATGCTTCAGTCTGTTGGCTCTGGAAAGGTAAGGCCATGTATAAACTGCAGTCGTTATAGATGGCCTCGGTATTGTAGCCTGATGATCATTAACTTCTGTTTCCCAAAAGGCTGCCTCTACTAAAATAATCCAGCATGTTTCTGCCATTTGAAATTCATGGTTAGTTGGACTATGTTTTTCATAATCTAGAATGATCTTGAAATTTTTTCCACTTAAAATTTAACAGATTTTGGGAGAATTATATTTTATAGGCTTTAGAGTAAATGATTATTTTATTAGTTCTTAAATTATACTTATATTTTAAAATACTTCTTTAAGTAGTTGGAAGTTCAAAACCTACATCATGGTAATACAGAATTAGAACAAACAATTAACTAGAAATTAACAATTGTTTAATGCTACTTCATTAAAGTTTGGCCGTTTGCTGTTAAGTTTTGGAGCATGGGTTTCATGTTGTTTTCTTTTGCCTTCTTAGCAAATTATAAAGATTTTGTTCCCAGAGTGTGTGATTTGACTGGATCAACTCTTTTAAGTACAGTTCTCATTTGAATTCATAACTGAGTAATTAAATAATAAAACTTCCTCTAGTAAGATAACCCCTTTCATTTTTTATTCATAATCCCTTTAATTCAACAATATATGATTTTTATCTACTAACTTGCTTATGAAAATTAAATGGAATTTCTAGAAATAAAATGTGCATATATTTGCATAGCTAAATTGGCCTTTAGCAAAAATTACCATGGAAATAAAATAATAGTAAATCAAGCCAATTGATTAAATTTTTGAATTTTTAAATTCTTAAAAGTTAATAGTGGTTGAGTTATGCATACTTATGCAGTAGCATGTAAATTAGAACACTAAAATATCAAACAGGCAAAAAAGCAGTTTATTAAATATATGTACAGGGTGTATACTGTTAGAATAAAAATTAAAACAAGACTCAATGAATATATATATATTCAGAATATATATTCTGAAGTAAAAAGGATTACAGCAGTAGCTTGTAATTTGTGAATCTTTAAGCTTCTTTGTGCTTTTTAAGTTTTTCTAGTTTTATTAATCCTCTGGTGAAAAACCTGCACAATCACCGATCAATCACTGAAGAATCTTTGCTCCCTTTTGCCAGCACCAACACTGGCCTTTGCAGTCCCCTGGCGTTCTTCATTCTGTTCTCGTGCTCTTCTCGCTATTTTCTTGAAGGCTTCTTCTCATACAGGCCATGCCTTGCAAGTCTGTGTTCCGGTTCATTTTTCTTTGCATAATCCAAGGAATCATAAATCATGCCAAAGCCAGTTGTTTGCCACCACCAAGATGGGTTCTGAATCCAAATGCGAAGATGATATCAGGTGTGGTCGTGTACGTTTTGCTGGTTTTCCCCTGATTTCTGTCTTAGTACTTCCCAGGGTAAAGGATGACCATTTGTTTCTGCTGAAGTGGTCTGTTGGTCATGAACTTCCTGGTCATTCATGGTGGTGGGTGATCTTCAGGCAGCCAGGGAGGAAAAGAGCTTTAAGCTTCCTTTTAAAAAGAATGGGAATTATAGAGTTTTCCGTGGCTTTTTCGAGATCAAATCCAATCCGGTAGCCTCAGCATCATGTTCCTCAGGGCCCTGAAGTTTGTTGCTGGCAGGGAAGAACTCCCAGCTCATCACAAGTGAGGACACTCAGGCACTGCTGAAAGAAGCTGCACCCACCCCCATGGTGTCTGAGTAGCTCTCATCAAGGCGAGTCACCACAGACATCACTAGGACTCCAATCCTGGGGAAGCATGCCGATCCGGGCAGGGACAGTTTGGTCATTCTAGGAAAGGTTCAGGTTCTCTAAGATGGCCTGGGTAGCTTCCTTGACCATTCTATGTGGAGTTCTCTCAGTGTCTTTTCTAAGCTGTCGTCATCATCGAAACGGACGAGAGGTGATGCTCTGAGCTCAGGTCATGGCATCCCAGTTCTTACAGAGCATGGGAGAACCCTGGAGAGAGGGGAACGGAAGCAGAAGACCTTGAGGGTAGAAGCAGCTCAAGCAGTTCCTAGCGCTTTGATGTATTCCTAGCCTTTTCATGAAATGTAATCACAATTCCTTAATATTTTAAAAGCGTATTTATTTATTCCTACTTCTCTGCTTGCCTGCCTAATAATTCTACTGTCTTTTAAAAAAATTACTTTTTCTCTACACTTGTGTTTCCTACTGAGAACAATAACATTTCCTGCCCATCAGTAATGTGTAAGGCAATGTGTCAAGTACGTACGTGCATATGCATACTCATATAGATGTATAGAGAGCAATGCCACAAATGAGAGTGCTATTTTGCCCATTTTTCAGGTGTGAAGATAGGATTTCCAGGAACTGTGATTCAAATCCAGGTCTGCATTTAAGTGCAGTACCCTTTCCATATCCATCTAGGAAGCAACAATTAACACAGCCCAGTGCTTTCAAAGGCAATTCTAATTTGTTAACTGGTTTGTAATTACCTTCCTCTATAGGTGTTGTCCTAAAAATAGAGCAAGCACTAGTGTTTTAAACTTTAGTTTCCAGTGCGTGGGTAGAGGGATCATAGGGAATCACTCCCAGTGCAGTTTTCAGGAGGAGTATAAATTGCCCCTCAAAGTGCTGGCATATGCTAAGCACGTAATAATGCTCACTAATATGTGCATAATTGTGCACTGGGGTTTGGTCTGCCTCATAGGTTATTCCATGGCAAATATTTCAAGTAAGGATATAGACAACAGAGACTGAAAATGCTAGGGCTCAGAAATAAGCACGTAACCCCTCATAATCTGATCATTAACAATTTTTAAAATGTGATAGACTCTTCTCTATGTTCAAAATTGTATAACCGTTAGCAAAGATGCCCAGGAATGGGGCATCTGCTGTGCACGTGTTTCAGTCTTGTTTTGTGACTTAAAACTTGAATACTAGAGTTGGCCTGCCTGAAAAAGAATTGTATCCCTGCTATTTAGTGGCCAAGTCATCTTGGGCAAGTTATTTAACCTTCCCATGCCTCAATATAGGAATATAAACTAAGCATCACAGCGACACTTCCTCATAGGTTTGGAGTGAGAACTGAATGAGGTAGTGTATATAAAGGATCTGGCATGATATCAGCTTAATCCCTATGTTATATTTTCATGAAGTCTTGTTACAGGTTGTTCATAACCTAAATGAAAATCACAGAGACTGAGACATGGAGAGAGGTTTTTAAAAAATACAAAAGGTCCAGAATCCAACTCACCAAAATCCTGCCCAAGCCTAAAGTTAGGAAACTGCATTCTTTCTCATATCCCACATGTCACAATAACTTTTTGAAGAAGACCTGTGTACATGATGCTGGAAGAGTTTCTGGAGGTGGTTCTTTGTCTTTCACAACAAAAGAACAATCCACAAACTCTATTGATCAATTGCTCAGGCTGCACATTACGACGACGGAAGCTTCCCAAGCAGACAGACACTACTTGGCTGCAGAAACTCATTTATAACCTAGCAGGAGTCTCTTCTACTATCAGCAGGAAGGGACGTTATTTCTAACACATTTAAAGATGCTTAAGAAGTGATTGGGAAGTGCAGTCATGGTCTTAAAGAATTTAGAGCCCCAGGAGAATGGCAGCTAGGAATAAGTTTGGCAGAAAAGCGGTTGGAGAGAAGAAAAGAGAAATAATTGCCTCCTTTTCCCTGAAGTCTGACTGCCTTCCTCTAAACTGTGCTCCTCTCAGCAGGAACTAGAAGCAGGGGTTGAACCGAAGAATCAAGTCTGCGACTGGAGTCGGACAGGTGCTCTTGAGAACAGAGTCTGTACCTACGTCAGGCGGGGGCTGTGCCAGAGGAGAAATGTGGAGCTATCACTGCCTCAGTGGCCCTAGCACAGACCCCAGCACCCCAGGGAGCGCTTTATGAAATCTCACTATAAAGACAAATATGTTGGAAAAGGTAGACATTCCCAGGGCACTATATGTGGGTAGAATCTTTTTAACCCATTTTCCATGCTTTTATAATTTCATATCTTATTTTTGATATTTGCACTGGTGACTGCAAAATAGGATGGTTTCATGGTTTTTTTACACTACCCATAATCTGTGCCAATGGCAAACGGTTTAACACTGTAATACCGGTAAGAAAGCGGGGGACCTTCTTAGATTTAGCAGGAGCATGTTGTTGGAGAACTTAGCAGGAATTTGGAGCTTTACACATCGAGGTCACCATCTTTAAAATAAGGGAATACGGTTTAGTCATAAACAGCCTGAGGGAGAGAAGGTGGAGTTCTCAGCCCATTTCCTGACAGAATGTCCACCCTTTCAGGATCAGCAGTTAGCGCCTCACTTAGCTTACCCTGGTGACACTCCAAAAAGCCAACGTGCCCAGAAGGGAAATGAGCTCTTCTCCAGACAGCCGCTCCAAAGGGTCCCAGTACACATTAAACTATGAAAATGGCCCCTTATTATAGGCAATTTTCTGCAGAAAGAGAAAGTAATTGTCAGCAAGTTAATATTCTATTAAATGATCAATACATCTCTGCTAAACCTGTAACATCAAAGGGGTGGCTTCTAAGAGATGCAATTTATATTTTGAGAATTCTCATGGCAAAATGCCTAAATGAACATTAGAAATAAGAAAGCACTACCCATTTTGTGACTGTATTTTTTCATCCTGTTTCTCAAATCACCTATACCGGGACCTAGTATAAATGCCTCCGTCACAGAGAGGAGGGTTTTGACAAAGTAAATTGATTCATTTAAAATACAAAAGATTTCCAGCACAGTAGAAAACGAAAAGAACAAAAGAATGAATATTAGGGATTTCTTAATAAACAGACAACGATGTCTACATAAGCATTCATAGTTTCTCTAACTAGGTTTTGAGTACTTATTTTGTGCCAAGGAGTACATTAAATACTAGGGATATTTTTTAAAAATCAAAAAAATACTGAGATTGTTGCCCTACCAGAGAGTAGGTGGGGATATGAGGATGGGAGAGAAAGAGAAGGGATGAGACATACAGGGAACTAACTATAGTACAATATAAGTTCTATAACATAAATATACCAACAGAACTTTGGGAATGTGAAATGATAAGGAAACAGGGAAAGCATTTTATAAGTGAGTTTTAAGTCATATTAAATATTAAAGATATGTCAAAAGAAAAAGGAAAGACAATTAATGCTAAGGGGAAAAGAGAAGCAAAGAAATACTCTAGTAAATATTTCCGGTAATATGGAAAAGGAAAATACTCACAAGATTCCTAAGAATGTCTGTAGTGTAAGTTTTCCTAAGAATGTCTTAGGTGTGACATATTAGAAAATATTTTGGAAGACATCCTGTCATGTACTTTGCAGGATGAAGTTTTAATCTCAGAATTAAATATTGGTTTGCATTGTTTTCTAACTGAAAGTAGAATTTGGTTGACTATAGAGATTTATATTAAAAATTCAGTTACAGATAAGTTTAACATATGTTATTAGTTCCTTTCTCAGATATTCTGAAAGCAGACATAGATATTAAAGTTGTTGAAATCCATCAAAGGGTATGGACATAGTATGTAACCATTTATGCAGCCATTGGAAGAAAATTTCATGGCTTATATTTATGTATAAGAATATATGAGTCTGAATATATCAGTAGAAAGGATGGTATGGGAATTCTTAATTAAAAATAAGAAAATTCCACCCAGAGGCTGATTTTAAAATTATTAAAATACCTTTCAAATATTCCTTAGGACTCATCAGTGCAGAAGCCCTTCTGAGAGGACTGGTTTAATTAGTTACTCTTTAACAATCTTAACCTCAACCACACTGTGATGGTTAGGTTAATGTGTCGACTCGGCCAGGTAATTGTGTCCAGGTGTTTGGTCCAGCAAGCACTGGGCTAATTGTAATACAAGAGCATTTATGGACTTCAATCACCAGTGAGTTTACTGCGTGGATGGCTGATTACATCTGCATCAATAAGGGAGATTGCATCAGCAGTGGGTGATGCTTTTATCCAATCAGTTGAATGCCTTAAAAGGGGAAGTGATTTCAACATTTAGAGAGAATTTCCCAGCTCGACTTTGGACAGCCAACTTCTCCCAGAAACTCATCAAGGACCTTTCATCGGACTTTCATCGGAGCCCCTGGTTTGCAGCCTGCCTGCGGAACCTGGACTTATGCATCCCCAGGGTCACGTGAGAGACTCTTATAAAATCTCATATTATTGACAGATATCTCCTGTTGATTCTGTTTCCCGAGAGAACCCTGACTAATACACACACCTATTAAAATTTTCACAACTATACATTCTCCACTTCTCTCTTAAGAGCCTCACCACCACCTTCAAATTGCACCTATGGAGGATGACTATGACGTGTGCAATCAGAGAGATAAGGTGGAAATCTGGCTGGGGACAGTTTGAACGAGATTCTCTCTTTGAAGAATGCAGAGTCTTTAATGAGTACATGGCACTGCATTTTAGAAATCTCCTGGTCAAAATCCACCCTGCTATCTGAGCAGGTCTTTAAAAAGAGAGAAATTTGAAAAGGGTAAGTTACAGTTTAACCTCTACCAAACACAACCTTGGCAGTACATGATGATCACCTGGGCAACCTGGCCCTGCATGCTGAGATCCTGGCTTAATTGAGCTGGGTGGGCCCAAGACAAACTTTTCAAGCTTTCCTGATTATTTTAACATGCACGCAGGGTTGAGAACCACTATTCTTGAGTAAGAGTAAATAATACGTGGCCCCACCACTGCAGAATCTGCGAAGCATTTCATATCAACACCGCATTTTAGAATTAGCTCTAGGCTGGAGTTCTCTCTTCACTCTCCACTCCTTCCACACACTTTTAACTTTAATTATAAGGTATGTGCATAATACTGAACAATTTAGAAAGCACCTTCACATACCTTATCTCATTTAGCCCTTTAACAAACTTGGGCTCGGTCCATTTTACATAGAAAGAAACCTGGACTAATTCACTGTACTGGGGAAGTCACAGGCACAGCTAGCAGGCATCTCCCAATGCTCACCAGTAACACCCCTCACTCCCCCATCCCCCAAACACACAACCCAGATCTTTTTCTATACAGCCCGGGAGAGGCATTCGGTCTAATGGAGTGGTCTGACAATACCTTGGACTCTAAAACCAGGAACAAGCATCCCCAACTGCTTCTCAGGTCAGGACCTCTGCACAAATGTTGCTTCGTTGATTGTTTTGCTCGGGGCAGGGCCCCCTCCCCTGAGGGTATAAATACTCCTTCTTTGGGCAGCACAGATTTGTCTCTGCCTCCTGCTAAGTGGGACCTTGGAGCTACCATCCACCAATCCTGACCGGACCAGTTGGCCTCCCTGGGAGACTGCTCACAACAGGATCTCTTCCCTGCTCTTCTGCACCCTTTGTGCTATTAAGTAATAAAGGGATCATATGCTGAAAGTTTCTGTTCTGCCTGAGCCTGTGTTCATGGTGCACTACACAGCAACTTGCTCCACACAAATAACCTAAAATTCACTATTAAAATGTGTTAGATTGACATAGAAAATGGTAGAAAATGTTAAGTAAATCTGCCCAAGACGATAAACCTATTTAAAAAAAAAAAGGTAATCTTACCTCAAGTGTATTCCTCTTTCTATTCTACCCTAGATGACTATCACAAAACCACAAAACATTTTAGACTTAGGAGGAAATTTGGCAATGCTGTAGCATAACTCCATGGGAAAACAAGAAGCCAAGGGATTGGCTCTTTCCAGCCCTGCTCATCAAAATTGATAAACTCTGATCTTCTCATAACCCATTTTGGTCAAATATAAAGCACACACTGGGTTACCTTAAACCGTTAGAGAATTTGCTGATGTAGGCCACAAAGGCAATTTGAGTTCCTTAGCAGATTAGGTTAGAGGAAGCACAATGGTACTTGATAATAGGGTAGATAATTCAGCTGTGCGAGTTCTACCATAAAGCCTCATATTTCATTGCATTGAAATTATTTGCTTATGTGTCTAATTCCCCACTTCACTGCGCAGTCTTTAAGGTCCTTCACTCACCCAGCCCCCAGTGAACATTTCATATGCAATGAACGCTATGCTAGATGCCAGGAATAGAGAGATTTATAAAGCAATTCAGGAACGAAATATAAAATAGAACACAATATGGTGAATGTAAAGATACACATGCAAAAAGATTGGGATTGTGAGAATTGGGAATTACTGTTTTGATTTTAATAGCATCAGCTTATTAAAATTTATTACATATCTGCTCTTCTTACTTCAGGAAAAAAAAACAGCCTCTAGCACTTAATAGCCAAATAAAGTTGGAAATAAGCTTCATTTCTCTGAGCATCATTCTCTTCAACATTACAATGGATGTAATGATATTTCCTACCCCAAATTGCTGTGTGAGAATAAAAGGGAAAATCAATGGAAAGTAGGAGAGTATTTGACATATGTTTTTAATATTATTACTTTGTGACACAAAGACAGTCGTTATTTTATTGAAATTGTTCTCATAGTCTTATTGACAACCAAATTATCTATATTTAGAAATGAAAGAAGTGTATTGTATTCACCACTGGAAAAAAATAAAAGGAGCTGTGATGAAAAAAGTACTCCCAAGGGACCTTGTCCATAGCCATTTATCACTAACTACACTTTATTTGATTTTTCTACATCAAACACTACTATTATAAGCATTATGTGTATAATCTTCTAATGGCATAATATTTTATCATACTTCATGTATTACTTTAGTATTATTACTATGATTTCTTCATAACTTCAGCAATTGAAATTGATGATTGAAATATTATATGACTGGCCTACAAACATGAAATAATCCAGGCATCTTTCTAAGGGAATGTTTATATGAAACCACTGATACAACAGCGTTTGGTCAATCTTGATTAGTTAGCACCCTATCATCTAATTTAATGATGTGCCTTTTTCAAAGATCTAACTGCTATCTGCCTATGCTGAGATCAGTAGCTTGCCATCAAGATTCTTAGACGGTTGTAGGCACCGAAGAAGCCTCTTATATTGCTTAAATCACAACTGAAAAGTTATTGCTCTCTATTCCCTTACCTGGCTTTATTTTCCTTCATAGAACTTGCCACTAAACTACAAGCATATTAAATGTTTATTTGTGCTGTATGTTATGCATTCTGCCCCTGCCTCCCGTCATGTAAGCTTCATGAGAACAGGGACAAAATCTGGGTCCCATTGCATCCTCAGACCTAGGACAATTCCTGGTACACATTAGGAGTTCAAAAAATGTTTATTGAATAAATGAATAAATGGGACTAATATTCTGAATGGAGGTTTAGAGCTGGGATTCATACTTTAAAGCTTTGGATATTACTGTCTGATTTTTTGGCTATAGCCTATTAAACAGAGAAAGGCATGGAAAAAGTAGCCTGTCAGTGCAATTCTACAGAAAATGTCAACCCTGAAGTTCTTAGTAGAGTATTTCTGTTCTTCACTAACACGAAAAGTTCATATTTTTTTCTAGATATTCTGCAATCACTAACAGAATTGTTTCTTCCCTTACAGGAACAAAGCAACTGGTGTGGACTCCCTTGCCTTTCTCTCCTGTTTTCTCTCTCTTCTTTCAGTTTCAAGGGTAGAAGCAAAATTCAGGAAGAAAAGAAACGTTTAGAGAGATACAAACCACCCTCTTTACTCTCTGTCAATGAATTTTTCAACAAATATTTATTATGCACCTACCATTGTCCAGATAATTTTATAAGTTCTTTGTTCTTTTCTTCAACAGACATTAAGATAAATTTCACTATGGTAGAGAATAGTTCATGAATATTGGGGCATTGAATTCAATCTCAGGCCCGAAAAATAAAAACTCTGCTTTAGCTATAGCTTACCAAAGATTTCCCTGGATTTTTCTGATGAAACACTCTATTTTCCTACCTTCTGTGGTACTAATCTAGATGAACCTGGCCTTGTAAACAGGTTTCTAGAAATTACTGTGCTCCAGCAGCACCTGAAGGAAGAACAGTGAATTCTGGGGAAACATAAACTCTGGTAGATAGAGGATAGGTGAAGGCTAGAAAGTTTCCCTGCAGAGGTTTTAGAGAAATTCATATATAACGTCAAAGGAGAAGGACGGTTGAGATTATGACCACGAAGTCTTTGAAAGGGTTAACTTTTTATTTATTTATTTATTTATTTATTTATTTATTTTAAATTTTTGCTTTCCTCTGAATTGGAGAGAAAATATTCAGGGAATGACAACACAGTGAGTGGAAAACAGTAACCCGCCCATGGTGAGGTTCAGCGGGCGCCAGGTGGGTGACTCAGGAATGGGTGCAGCGCCCCTGGTGGACGAGGAGAATGCTGGCGCCTGTGTGGGCCAGAGGCACTTACACAGCTTTCCCATATTTTATGACCACCAGTGACCCTTTCAGTTCCAGCCAGATCCCTATTTAATCAGGAGAAGGCACTCCAAAGTTTCAAAAGACATGTTCAGAAATCACGGTACATTTCAAAGATATCGACCTTTCAGAGCTCCACTGACAGGATCCAGGATACAAGGGTGGGAGGCAGGAAAGTCAGAGAGGAAAACCCAGCAAGGCTCCAGCCACATGGCTGGCCCATCATTCATTTTGTCATTTATACATTAATTTATTATTTTTTTT
>JAQZBX010054855.1:0-18550 GCA_029593785.1 Cabassous unicinctus | reverse complement strand
GTTAAATCCCTGAGTCCCTGCTGGATTTTTTCTATTTTTTTTTTTTTGTCTATCTGTTTGACTATCTGTTTGATTTCAGCTGTATTGTCTTCCACATCCGCAATTCTTTCTTCTGCCTGTTCAAATCTGCTGTTATGTGACTCCAGCATCTTTTTTATTTCTTGGGTTGTGCCATTGATCACCATCATATCCGTTATCTTTTTGTGTATGTTTACAATTTCTTCAGTATGTTCTCCCAGTGTCTTCTTTATATCTTTAATCTCTTCCTTCACTTCATTAAGATGGTTCATGATATTTGTTTGGGAATCTTTGATTAGTTGTTTGATGTTCTGCATATATTCCTGGTTTTTAGTTTGTTCATTGGAGTGGTCCATGTCTTCTTGTTTCTCAGTGTGGTTTGTAATTTTTTGTTGCCCTCTAGTCATCATTTTATCTTGCTGGGTTTATTCAATTGATTAGCTTCTCTCTCCTCTAGAGTTTTATTTATTTGGTGGTTTTGAGTGTGTGTTATGTTTTCTCTTTGACACTTTTTCTTCTTATTTTATTTCCTTGCTTCTTTCTATATTACATTGAAGGCAAAAGAGCAGTGCCAGAGGAAATGAAAGATGTGAGAAAGGAAGAAGGATAATAGTAATATTAATGAAAGTTAGTAGAGGGGCCAAATAGGGCTTAGTGAAATGAATATTTAACTTGTGTACGCAGTGTAGAATAATAGGAAAAAAAGTGGAGTACCTACCATGGGGTGGGAAACCAAATAGAGGAATATATATATGATAATTTAGAAGGCTAGAATGATGAAGAGGGAGAGAAAGAGTAAAGAAAGGGCTAAAAGGAAAAGGTTATTATTATTTTAAAAAAGAAGAAAACAAAATAGATAGAATACAGATTGACACCCTTAAGTTGTGGGCTAATGAAAAAGCGTGGCGTCTAAGAACCACAACAGAAAGCAGAAGGCAGAGAGATGTAGGAAAGATAAGAGATAGCTTGTGATGCAATATCAATATAGATAGAAAATGGGAAATCACTGAAGAAGAAGCACAGCAAGGAAGAGGTAAGATAGCAGCACCTAATTTTTTAAAAATGAAGGAAAACAGAAAGGGGGAGGAAAGCAGAAAGAAAAGCAAGAGACAACAAATAAACAGAGAAAAGCCAAACAATCACACCAGCAAGCAGTCAAACAAAGCTAAGGAAGAAGTGTTCCTTCTAGTGTACTTGCGGATCCTCTCAGCCTGCTTGTGTTTATCAATTTCCCTTCAGGGTTCTATCTGTAGGTTTTGAGGCAGATTTTTGGTATTATACTAAATTAAGAACAGGAATTCATTTTTTAAGGTGACTGTCTTTTTTTTGGGGGGGGGGAGTATAAGGGACCCAAAAGAAGTCCTCTGCTAGATCACCCCCTTCACTGAGGGGACCCTAAATAGGCTCGTGGAAACTAATCAAGCCGTACTCACTTCCTGACCTCCCCAGTTGCACTGAAGCTTTGATGCTTGTCAGTGCAGAGGGATAAAATTGGCTGACTCCGCCCCTTCTGGGGTCAGGCCTCAGTGTCAGCAGGCTGCTGGGTAAATCTAGTTTGCTAGGCAGATTCACCTCTCCCCTCAGCCTGGCACTGTTTTGAGCCAGCTTATCTGCTCCCCAAAGCTATGAGGGGGTCCAGGCGGCCAGATCCACAGAAGTCAAACCCCTCTCCACCTTCTGTCAGAGCCCTCCCTGCCTCAGAGTATGCACCCTCACGCTGGCAGCGGGAGTTGCAGATGTAGGATTCGCGGCTCCAGCCAGCCGTTTTCTGTGTGGGCGGGGCTCAGCTGTCTGTGTTGACCACCACAGGCAGGCTCAGAACTCACGAATCTCCACCGATCACTCCACGCCATCGATCTGCCCGCTGCTAGATGACCCAAGCTTCTCACTCCATGTGCCCACAGCACAGAATCTCGGGCAGGACCCTGTCCACAATCGGCCGTCCCCGGAGATCTAGTTCATCAGTACCAACCTAAATCGATGCCATCTTGCCTCTCCAGGTCTCCTTTTCAGAGTCTTGATTATTTAACATTCCCACCAGCATTGTAATGGGGTACAATTTCTCAATATCCTCTCAAACACTTGTTTCTATCGTAATTTTTTTTTATTCTACCCTTCCTTGTTGGTGCAAAATGATATTTTACTGTAGATTTGATTTATATTCCCATGATCTCAAATCATGAAACACTATTTTCATTTACTTTTTAACCATTTGCACATCTTCTTTGTGCCATTTTCTGTTGAGTTAGTAATTAACATTCTAGATACAAGTCCATTAATAAATGTATGGTTTATAAATATTTTCTCCCATTCTATTGGTTCTAGCTTTACACTCTTATTGTTTATTCCCTTAAATCACTAGTTATTGATTTTGTTAACATAAAATTTAACTATTTGCAAATTTGCTAGATTGAGTCTCCCAGGGGACAGTTCACTACTGTATTGAATGCTTTTCCTGCAGAATCAGGGAGAACTCCCCCCAAAAAACAGCACAAACATGCAAAAAAAACAAACAAAACTCCCCTCCCCAACTGGTGAGAGGGAGAGCACCCATTATAGAAATACACCCATAGAAAACTCACTAGCTCCACCACAGAGCAAAGATTTAACCTGCATGTGGAAAGTGAACAAAACCAGTCTTCTGTTGGAAAACTGTAAATTATCAAAATGAACTCAACGTGTCAAAAAATTGATGCCACAGAGCAAAGAAAAATCTTAAAATCTTAAGACAGTTGTGCTAATAAAGATAAATAGGACCCAATTAAAACCTAATTGGGTCCAGTACTGTCAGATCACATATAAGTTAGTAAGAAGATGAAACTGCTAATTGTTAATAAATTTCTATACTCTGAAAGTGATAAAGTTGCTAGAGTGACTCTCACAGGGGCCATATTCATATTTTCCTGCAGGTTTTTTCTCCAAAATTAGGGAGAATACACCAAAAAGTCCACAGAACAAAACAAAACAAAAAATAGTAATATATTGGAAGAGGGACAGCAATTATTGTGGAAATGCATGTGCAACTTCCTCTTTAGTTCCACTACAAAAAAACCAAACCAATTATTCTTCGTGGGAAAAAGAAATGAATCCAATATCTTATGGGCACTGGTTGGATCCAATGGGAAGTGGAAAGAAAGAGTTCATCATGGAACATATGTCAAAAACCCACCCTCCTTCACTAAGGAATAAAAGCCTGAACCCACAGACAAAGTTCTCTGAAATAGGCAGCTAAAGACTATGCAGCTTAATCAGCAATATCTAGGAAAATACATACTCAATACCAGGGAGGGGAAGAAATACATGACAGGTCAAACATTGCCTCAGAAGGAGGGACAGTGACACTTGGATGATATTCCCATCACTGTCCATGCTGCTCACTTCTCAGCCTCTCCCCTGGAATCTTGTATTCAGATAGTACAACAGACAAGTAGCCAGGTAAGCTCCAGGAGACTGTCATATTCTGAAAAGCTGCCCCTGCCCCTGCACTGGGGCCTATAGACATACTTTTGCCTGTACACCTGGGAACAGGAGCTTTCTTTCTTTAACACAGGTCACACTGAGGAGAAAGCTGTTTCCCACATGGATATGCAAATCAGGGAGAGGCACTTGGAGGCTGCTCTGCTTCCCAGAATGCACTGCATCATGACATCAGCACACATGACATCAGTCCTCCCTGTCAGGACCCCCAGGTCAGCTCTGTCTTTGGAAGCCTGTGGATGTGCAGGGAGGATTATAGAGTCACAAGTTCTTTCTGATGACCTGACCTGCCTCATAGAAAACTATTAGAGGGAACTTAATGTTATATTTATAGAATACATTTGATAATATTAGGGAAGAAGAATAGGTGACAAATGAGTGATTGGTACAGGTATGACAAAAATAAAAGAAGGGCTTTAATTAAATATAAATGTATCAGAAATGCCATTTGGATTTAAAAAGATGCATTACAAACCTGTTCATTTTATCTTATATATCTATTATATATTAGAAAGCTGTGTGAATGATACAATGATGGCATTTTATATAATAGAATAATAATCTATAATGGACTTAATATGAGTGCAGGAAACAGATCTTTGATGCCACATGAGATGGAGAGAACAAAGTAAGTGACCTGAATGCTTCTCCCAGAGAGGGCCAGGCTTTCCAATTCCTTCTCCTTCAGTTGAGGACATGGGACTTTTCATGATGGACGGTGGGGGGTTAATTTGCCTGGGAATTCTCAGAAATTTGAGTTAAGTTGAGAGAAATAACATCACAGAGGTGGTAAATGCAAGTTTTTCTCACATTTTCAAATTTCTTTACAAGACAGGAGTGAATTCCCACAATGTAAACAAAATTTTATATGATTATATGGGTGAATGTATTTCAGCATACATTTTCTAATATTAAAAGAAAGAGTTCTGAGTTTGAATCATGGGTACATCATAGCACTGCTTAAAAAAGATACAATGGCTGTTCTCTGGGGTTTGCATGTGAAGCAAGAAGAGGGAACTTAAGGCAAGGATAAGAAACTCCTTCCCACCCCCTCTGAACTAGACCCAGTGGTTCAACATTGATTGCCCCCTGGTGGTCATGAGCTTCCCCTGCAGCCCAGCCACTTCCAGTGCCCTGCAGGGGAGTTTTTTGCCTGGGCATACAATGATTTCCCTTCACTTTGTAGCTTACACAATAATAGCTGGCAGTGTCCTCAGTTCTGAGGCTGCTCAGTTTTAAATAAACTTCATTCTTGGAGGTGTCCCTGGTCATGCAAAGTCGAGACTGAACAGTTGGGTTATAGTTTGTGCTTCCACTACGAGTTATCCAGCTGACCCACTCCAGCCCCTTTCCTGGAGCCTGGTGAATCCAATGCATATAATAGCTAGTTAATGAGAATCCAGAGACTGCAGGTGAGTGACAGGGTCTGTGAGAGATTCCCAAGTCAGGTCCTGACTTCTTCAGCTGCACCTGGGAAAGGACACCTGAGTACAAGGAGAACCACAGCGAGTCCTGCTCAGAGGCATCATCCCCATTACCTTAATGTCTGAATCCCAGAGACACTCAAATCTGGGAGCTGCCAGCAGAAAGGAAAAGCCACAAGGCTTTCATGTTCTTGTGGATGAGGTCCATGAGTCCCAGGAAATATTATTCAGACTGAGGAGGAACCTGAATTTAGTAAATGTTTGCTCTGGTTTTCATCTGTTCACCCCATGAGATGATTTGCATTTGGGGAGGCAACTTTGTATATAAAATGAAAGAGATGAGGGGAGGTCCTTGTCTTAGGGGCATAATGGGAGGAGGATGCTGGCTGAGCCCTCAGAGAACACAGTCCTCTCCCTGGAGTGTCCCTCACCAAACCCAAATTCCTTTACTTCAAGTCAGGTAATGTGTTGAATGGGGGATAAGATGTGGCCAAGGATCAAGAATGGCTCTGGGAATATATTCATGGTGCCTCTAATTCCAGGGATCATATGTATATTTGTGTTTGTGTCTGTTTACATACATATCTATTATATATATAGAACACATAATATGTATATAATATGTATATATTCCCTGACAAGGTTGATTTTAACAGATTCTTTTTGATTTCTGAATTATCATGGGAGGAAAGGATGTTTGACACCACTTTCTCCACTTTGTAGATGTCATCCGTCAGTTGTAATGTCATATGTGAAATTTAAGTAAGTTGTAAGAGCTGTTAGATATTATCATTACTCCTATTTGTGGTATAATCCCCTCTGGGAACCAGAAAGGACCTGTGTGTGCCCTCTCCTCTGACCACCATGACTGCCCAAGCACTGTTTGCTCTGGTCCTCCTCCTGATATGTCTCACTTGAGCTACAGGGGCAGGTGAGCCCCACCCACCATCAGGCTCCTCACCTGAACATTGACTGACTTTGATCCACTCATCTCTGCATATGTCCTTCTAGCTTATCATAACATGAACAGAACTTGAAAGCAACATATTGCAGCCTGGCTAGTCAATATTAGTGAAAGGTTAAATAATAAATTTAGTAAGACTTCCATCTGTAGCCTAGTTCCAAGTTGTGAAGCAGCAAGATGAGGTGAAAAGGAATTGGCCTGGACACTAAAGTCAGCAATGCTGATGGCAGGATTTGGGGATTCAGAAGATAACAAGGCAAGTTCCAAGGGTAGGTCCTGGTACATGAGGCACTCAGAAAATCCCTGCCTAGAGGGGTTGTCACAGGAGGTACAGGCAAGAAAATGAAATCCACATGTGGAGTGAATTTTGTCACAGCAAGGACACTGTGTTGAAAGTTAAAGTGCATTTTTCATTGGTGGATTATTTCCACATCTTCCTCTTCAGTGAACTGATTGTGAGGTTGGCTCTTGGTTACATTTATTCACATGGATGAACTTCTGGTTATATTGTTTCTCTCATAACAGTATAGATTTTATTTATCTATGAAATTACCCAAATTTAAATACATTAATGAAATTTAACTGAACTTCTGTCTTAAGCCATGTAGCAGACATATAGCCAGGTTTACCTTATCCTTATAATTTAAAAGAAAAGTCCTATGAAGAAAACCCAGATGCTGAAAGGTAGCTATGTTATACTCCCCTGTACACTGTGTAGTCCAGTCCCCTAGGCTACACAGTCATGTTGCTCCCAGCACTTGTCCCTAGTTCTGTCCCTGGGCTTGGTGATTCTGAGCTTCCTTGTACCTGCCCCTCATCCTGTTCTATGTTATGAGTTTTTCTAACTTCCACCTACCCCTGTTCCTGACACCTTGTTCTGTGGTCCTGAGTTTATCTTGTACCTGACTTTGGTGTTCCTGATCTCCCCCTGCACTGGTCCTAGTCCTGACCCTTTATAGACTCTGCTTGGTGTGTCTTAATTCCATTGCTCCAGACCCCTCCTGGGGCACTGTTGAAACAAGCCTATCCAGTAGCTACTGAAGGTGAATCCATAGGATGTTCTGAAGAGTTTCAGAGACCCTCCCCAGGCAGTACCAAGTCTCTCCCAGACTCCCTCATTTGCATCTCACACTAGAAAGCTCCAGGCACAAGACATCCTGGTAAGAAAGCTATCACACAATCTCAGTCTTCCTCTCACTCATATGCACTCACATACTTAATACTTATTTTTTATCCAAAACATTCATTTTAAACTTGTAATAATACAAACCCAACTAAGCTCAAACTCCATGATAAATTGTTTCTGTTCAGTTTCTACCACTGAATGAGAACACTTGGGATTCCCAGGGCTGGGGCTCCTCTCCCAGAGCTGCAGGGTCAAGGTTGGGCTGGTTTTAATCAGTAGGGGGAGAGGACCCATCTGCATTTCCCCCTATGATATAGGAAGGATTGGGGTTGGATGCCTTCAGAGGGGACAGGGCACAGAGCAGATATGAGTGTCCTGGGTGAAATGAGTGGCAATGCTAACATTTAGGAAAATGTGATTTCTTGTTACATAGTTCTGAATAATTAAATTCTTATACCAATCATTTTATTCCATTTTTACAAAAGCACATTAAATGTAGAAATATTTATCATTGGTGCCTCCATTTCACAGATGTAAAATTACACACAGAATAAAAGAGGAGTTGCGTGACCTGCCTGTGAGTACATGTCAGGTAAGCATGAGCCCTTGTCTGGATCTGGGCTGGTGACCCTGCACCAGCTCCAGGACAGAGTGTGACAAGCCTAGTGAGGTTACCTCCTCCACACCTGCCTTTGTGTAGTATAGAACCGATGGTGGGCTTGCTGTATTCTAGTGTTTTCCTGAATAATGTGGTGAGGCCCAGGGCATGGGATTTTTTTAGTAGTGTCTGACATATGATGTGTCTTTATTTATGCCTCTATCTCTACTTCCTTACCAGTACATCCACTTTTTAAGTGGATTACTGAGATATAATTGATATTTGATTAACTGCATATATTTAAAATGTTCCATTCTTTATGTACATTCCTATGTGTACACCCATACAAATAGCACCACAATCAAGAAAGTGTGCAAATCCAACAACCCTACAAGTTTTCTCTTGTCCTTTTGTAATTCCTCCCTCCCACCTCTTCCAAACTCCCACCATATCCCCATGTAACTATTGATATTTATGTTACATTGGATTAGACTGCATGTTCCAGAATTTATATCAATTGAATCATATGCCATGTGTGTTTATGTTACATTCTTTCACTCTGTATAATTTTGGTAATCCACCAATATTGTTGGATTATTCTAATGCTGAATAGTATTCCTAGTTTCCAATGTGGGCATATACCCCAATGCTTTTATCTACCCACCTGCTGGTATGTATTAGGATTGTTTCTAGTTTCAAGTTATTTGAAAAAAGTGTTACACTCAGAAAAAATGGCCTTTATTATTCCTACAACAACAACAAGAACAAAAACTGGGCAAACTGTAAATTAACTAATTGACTTCACCACATCAGGTAATGAATCACTGGACACAAAAACAGACTTGTAAGCTGGAGAGAGGCAGATGCCCGCAGGGAGGAACAGTGTCCAAACCTTAGTTTACCTGGGGGAGATGCCCAGAGATGGTGATTTACTTTACTAAAAGATCAAACTAGAGCATGCAATCAATTTCCTAAGACAGGGTATGGTCAAGGCATAAGAGTGTGGAGCTACCAATGGCCACATATGTAGATGGATTCCCACAGTTTTGTAGAGCTTTCCTTCAGGCTTAGGGAGAATCCACAAAAGGGCCTCCACCTTCCTGTGGTGGTGCTGTCTGGGGGAGAAGAACAGCAGCCACTGCTAAAATGCACCAACAGCCACCTCGCCTAGCTCCACTACAGATGCAATAATTAATCAGAAAGGGGATGACCATCACAATCTGTATCCAACAGGTGAAATCCTATGGAAATTGGGAAAGGAATAGATTCTATGCATTGCCTCAGGAATAAAAGCCTTAGTTACAGGGAAGGGAGCAAAATAAGTCACAAAAAACACTGTTGGAAGGAATACCATTCCAGTTGCTGGAGTTAAGAGATGGGAAAAACAACACTCTGCCCTCAGAAGGAATCCATGTTCGTCCCTGATCTTCCCTGGAGCACAAGGGACACAGGGTGTCCACATCCCAGACCCAGTTTCACAAGTCTTGCCAAAGAATTAGGCTCAGGAAGAAGATCAGAGAATGCACTCCTAGACCCAACCTCCTGCACCACATGACAGCCATCATGTAAGCATGAGGATGGAATTAAGCTGGGAAAGCTGGAAAGGGGAAATTGTCTCTGGGCAGAGCACAAATAAATGATCACAAGTCAAGCAAGAAGAACACACAAGGTATTACTAGAGGAAACTAACATTTTGGGTCCCAAAGCAGAAAAAAAAATCAACTCATGTAGACATGGCAACAATAAATTCCAAGTCAGGTCTGACTAGACTCAGACAACCCTTAAAATGAAAGCCTAGCAGGAGATAGGGTGTGATAATATCAAAGCAGCAATAAAGGAATTACAATTACAATTAATAATAAAGAAAATAAAAATAATATAACAATATCTACTAATACAACTTGTCTAGCTTTCAACAAAATTTTTAGGGTAAATCAAAGAACAAGAGAGAATTCTTAATCAACAAATTATTAGAATGAAACTAATATTTGATCCAGATACTGGAATTAAAATATATAAACAAAGAACTTGATATCACTATGATTAATATGCTGATATTCTTTTTTATTTTTCTTTTTTTTTACAGACAACATAAAACTTGTGTAGTAGGTGGCAATGTCACCTCCATTTTTCAGATGTCAATCTCCAAGCAGAAGAAAAAAGGAGTTGTATGATGTGCCCAAGAGCTCATATCTGGTGAGAAGCCCGAGTGTCTGGGCCTGTGTCCCCAACTCCTAGACTTGACTGCTCCCATGAACCAGCAAAACAAAGCTTGTGACATTGAGTTAGGTTTTCAGAACTCTGCTCTCAAAAATGGTGTGATTTTGCTGCATTCCAGTCTTTACTTAAAGAGCATATAGATTTCCAGGGTTCATGCAGATGAATTTGTAGGAGTCTCTGATATTTCACATGTCATTATCTGTCTTTCTATTAGTACTTCTGTACAGATGAATTTATTTGTTTATTTCCAACAGCCTTATTGAGATATAAATTAAATGCAATAAACTGCATATATTTATTGTTTCCAGTTTGGTAAGTAGTGATACATGTGCATACCCATTATACATATATATTTAATTCCTTCCTCCCATTCATTCCCTCTCCTACTCTGCCCAAAGACATCAACTGATATTCATTTTTGTTTGTTCTTATTTAGTCTACATCTTCCAGAATTTATAAAAACTGAATTGTACAGTATATACTTTTGTTAAGTTTCTATCTATCAGAATAAGCATTTTAGATGGCACCCTTTTTAGTGGATATCAGGCATTCATTGATTTTGTTGCTGAGTGGTTTTCCAATGGGTACTTAGAACACAATGTGTTTATCTATTCACCTGCACATGAGTACTCAGAAACTTTCAGCTTGAGAAAAGTTTGCTCTTATAAAACAAGAAATTTAGAAAAACTGAAAATTAATATTTTATTTGATAATTTATATGAGTATTGTAACTATATGCCACTTACAAGAAAGCCACTTTAAATTTAAATGCATTAAAAGGTAAAAAGTAAAATTTGAATAGATATATGTATATTTGTATCTCTATTTATATCTATATCTATATCTATCTATCTATCTATCTACCTACCTACCTACCTATCCCTTAAAAATTGGACAAAAAGAAAGTGTGAATCTCAGTATTAATTTCTGGCAAAGTAGAGTTCCCAAAATTCAGATTATTATTAGTAGAGATGGAAATTACATAGCGAAAAAGTGGTCATTTCTCCAAATCAGAGTTGATGAAATTAATAACTGAAATAGACAAATCCACATTGTAGTTGGAGACTTCAATACTCCAACCTCTGTAATTGTTAAACAACTAGGAAGGGCAGACATGGATAATATGATTAGTATTTTCAACCTCCTTGATCCAATTTTCATTTATAGAATAGTCCACTGAAAAACGACATACTATACAAGTTATCCCTCACCAAAGTGATTAGGAGATATCATAGCTAAATATAGTATGGTGCCCTAGAATGGATCCTTGTACAATAAAAAAGCATATTGGTGATATGACCTGGCAAACCCACTTCTAGGTATATATATATATATGTATATATATATGTGTATATATATGTATTAGTCAGCCAAAGGGGTGCTGATGCAAAGTGCCAGAAATCTGTTGGGTTTTATAAAAGGGTATTTATTTGGGTTAGAAGCTTACATTTACCAGGCCATAAAGTATAAGTTACTTCCCTCACCAAAGTCTTTTGCTATGTCTTAGAGCAAGATGGCTGCTGATATCTGCCAAGGGTTCAGCCTTCTTCTTCCTCTTAAGGTTCTGTGGTCCCATCTTCTTCTAATCTCAGCTGTAGGCTGGGATAAGTCTCATCGCTCTCCCAGGGCTCATCTCTCTCCAGGCTCAGCTACTCTGTTCTCTCCACAAGGTCAGCTGTAGATTATCAGGCTCTGTCTCTTCCTGGGGCCTCTGCCAGGTCTATGGATCTTCTCTATTCCACTATATTCTTCTCCTGTGTATTTACTTCTTGAGGCTCCAGCATCAAAAACTCAAAACTCTCTCCTCTGCCATGTGTTTTCTCTGTGAGTCCCCACCCATCAAGGGGATAGGGATTCAACATGCTACTGATGTGGCCCAATCAAAGCCTTAATCATTATTTAATCAAGTAAAAGTGAAACCTCTGAATTTAATACAATCTAATATACCCAGAGGAACAGAGCAGTTTACAATCATAATCTAATATCTATTTTTGGAATTCATAAATAATGCCAAACTGCTACAATACAAAATAGAATTGAAATTAGGGACTCAAACAGGTGTTTGCATACAAATGATCATAGTGGCTTATTAAAAATTGCCAAAATGTGGAAATAATCCTTTGTCAATGAACAGGTGAATCTATAATCAATGTAATATACACATCTATTAGAATATTAAAAGGAATGAAAGTTTTGTACATGCTACAATATGAAACTTCAAGAGATAATATTGAGTGAAATAGGCCAGACACAAAATATTAACTATTTTATGATCTCAGTTATATAGAATAGAGTATCTGAAATCACCAAGTCAGAAACTAGAATGCAGGCAAACAGGGGCTAGATTGGTTGGGAAATAGGAAGATACTGCATAATTGTAATGGAGTTTCTGTTTGGTGTAATGGAAAGTTTTGGTAATGCATGGTGTTGATGGTTCATGGTGGATGCATTGTGAATATAATTAACACCACTGAATTGAATAATTGAAAATCATAAAATGGGAATATTCAGTATGCATGTATATATACATACCAGCAGCATAAAAAATTAAAAATAGTATAGAACTTACAATAGTAGGCCTAATGTAAACCATGGACTATAATTAATAGTACAATTATAATGTTGTTTCACCAATTGTAAGAAAGTCACCACACTAATGCAAATTGTTAACAATGGGGGGAAATGTGCATGTGTGTGTGAATATATGAGAACTATGTATTATCTGCAAGTTTTTATTCTGTAAACCTACAACTGCTTTAATAAAAAAATAATTTTAAAAGATATTAGTGGAAAATGATTCAATTATAATAATATCTATAGTCAAATAAATATAAATGTACCAAAGAATATTTCTTAATTTAGACAAATGTACTATTGCTATGTAATATGTTAACATTAGGGAAACTGGGTTGGTGTATCTGTACTTTGTTTGAAATTTTCCTGAAAATCTAAAATTAGTCAAAATATAAAAGCTTGTATAAGATAAAATCACTATCATCAAAAACAAAATCACATTAACTTATGGAATAGATTCTGGGAATTATATTATTGCATCTGAAACTATGAATTTATATTTTAAGACACTGTCAAATTATTATCACAAAGGTGACAAATGTATACTTTCATCAACACTATATGCAAAATACATAACTCTAAACTCCACAGATGAGAGTGCTATTATTTTATTTGCTCTTATGCAATGGGTGAAAAACATTACTAATCTTAGCATTTCCTTGACGATCAATAAGCCTGAGTGCATTATGTATTTAGGAATTTTTACTGATACTCTGTAAATTGCAGACTGAGATTTTCTACTGCATGATACTTTTTCTGACAAAAGTACATATGCCCTTTATTAAAATCATACATCTCATTCCCTTATTCATTGCAATATTACCACGCAAAATATTTCCATGATTTTTCTATTACTTTGCATTATGTGATCTTCTAGAAGTTCAAAAATTTTGATTCTATGGAGTGAGATAGGTTTATTTGTTTTTTTGTTCTTTATTTGTTATTTTGTTCAGAAAAGTTTTAGAAATCATTTTTATATCAATGTTACAAACAACTCAGTTAACAGAAGAGATTAATTACATTAACAAAAAATCTGCTTTAGTCAGCAGTTGCACTCTCCTCTTGTTTTTGTTCATTCCTCAGTTTTGCAGGACTTGGGATGATGTTCAATGTGACTGCTTCAGGCTGAGAAGGGCTGTAGACATTAAGTTGCAGGGAATGGAATTATTTTACCTGCAGTTGAAGATATTTTTTGCATTCTGAATGGGTCTGGTCAATTGTCTTCATTTTCCTTTTGTTTGTTGCCTAATAAGTCTCATTTCAAACTTTATTTTTAAAGAAGTTTTAGATTTGGAAAAAGAAACCTTGACTAAAAGGGGACAAATTAAATACAAAAGAGTTTTTACTGCTAAGAGATTCAAAGTGTATTGAGAGATCATTCCAGAGGTTTTGCTTATGCACATTTCAGGTGGGTCTCACTAACTGCCACAGTAAAAGTCTCAAACATGGGTGCTACTGAGGGCTTTAGAGACATCTGGACACTATAAGGAAGGCACACAACCCCATGAAATCAGCACCCCATCAGGGGGCTTAACGTGAAATACACGATAACCTATTTTCCCAATGTAAAAAACACTCATTTATAATTTCCCTACACATGATTCTTCTACTCCTTTTATTTAAAACTATACTTAGCACAATGTCCATTAAATATATATCCCAGAGACTAAACTCCTCAGTTTACTCATATGCTGAAGAATCAACAGAATCAACAGGAGATAGCTGTAAATAGTATAAGATTTTATAAGAGTCATTCCAGGTGAGCCCTGGATCTCAGCAGATTTGAAGCCAACATCTACTCTTCAGTTCATCAGACTCATCCAGAACAAATAACAAAATGATGATGATGGACAACCCCAATCCCAAAATGCAAAGAGTATCTACAACTACAAGCAAGATAGTTCCACCCATCTACCCCATGGGATCTAAGACCCCTCTCAATCTGAAGCAGAGTGGGAATCATCATCCCCAAATCCTAAAGATTGAAGAAAAAACAAATATAAGGGGGGAAGGCAAACATTTACCAAAGTAGACATTATTATTGTAGTATTGGAAGAACTTGCAACATTGATATAAAAATGGTGGTTACCAGAGTTCCTGAGGGGAGGGACAGGGAAGAATACGGGAACATTGGGTATTTTTAGGGCCTTGGAACTGTTCTGCATGATATTGCAATGATGGATACAGGCCATTATACATTATACATTTTGTTCAAACCTATAAAATTCCACAGTGTAAAGTATAATCCATAATGTAAGCTATAGACCATGGTTAGTAGCAATGCTTCAATATTACTTCATGAATTATAACAAATATACTATGCTCATATAAGATGTTATTAATAGGGAAAAATATGAGAGGGGAATGGGCTGGGGTGTATGGAAATCCTCTAAATTTTCAATGTAACTTTTCTGTAATCTAAAACTTCTTTTAAAAAAATTTGTATTTTAAAACTTAATCACATCTTTACTCTCACACACAGAACTGCCACAAAATTAATGCTTTTTTTTGTTAAATCCATTTAAAATCACTTGTGTTTATACTGTGAGGTAGTGTTCCAAAATTATGCTCTTCTATGTCTATGCCTCTCTATTCCATCCTCAGATAACAAATATATTTTACAATATATGTCATTTCAACAAAATATGTATTAATCTTGTCATACACAGTATGAATGTTAAAATGTTATTTCTTTGTAAGTTCTATATCATTTTATTTTCTCATTTATGCTAATAGCACTCATTTTACCTATGAAGTTATTAATGGATATAACTGATGAGACAAATCATCTTCACTTTTATAATTTTCATAACTATATTGGTTGAATTAATATATTGATTCTTCATAAAAATGATAAGAGCAGATATCCAGTGTTACAGGGCTTATTTTCTAGATGGAATTGTGATGCATGCT
The DNA here is from genome assembly GCA_029593785.1 of Cabassous unicinctus. NCBI lineage: Eukaryota > Metazoa > Chordata > Mammalia > Cingulata > Chlamyphoridae > Cabassous > Cabassous unicinctus. Next base: position 3,236 of record JAQZBX010054855.1, on the reverse strand, counting down.
TTTTAAAATACAGACTGCAGAAATTACTCATTTGTACACTTTACAGAACTCTGTATAATATTCCAAAAATATTGACCTGGAATTAGTCAAGGACTCCCAGGATGTTTGTGTTGGCTGGGTTTCTCTAGGAAAACAGAATCAATAGAAGATAGTTGTAAATAGTATAAGATTTCATAAGATTCTCTCAAATGATGGTGGGGATGAACAATCCCAGGTTCCACAGGCAGGCTGCAAACAAGGGTCTCAGAGATGAAAGTCCAATGAAGGTCCTTGATTAGTTTCTAGGAAACATTGGCTATCCAAAGATGAGCTGTGAAATTCTCTCTAAATGCTCAACTCACTTCCCCTTTAAGGCATTCAACTGATTGGATAAAGCACCACCCATTGCTGACAGCAATCTCCCTGGGTTGATGTAGATGTAATCAACCATCTATGCAATAAACTTACTGATGGCTAAAGCCCATAAATGTCCTTGTATTACAACTAGCTCAGTGCTTTCTTGACCAAACAACTGGACACAACTACCTGGCTGAGTTGACACATTAGCCTAATCATCACAATATATATACAGTGGCAATGTGCCAGTGCTGTTCTGAGAGTTTGCAACAATATTGGAGTTTGGTCTCTGTTTTCAGAGCACTAGGGGTCCTCTTTAGTGTGTATGCAGCAGTATGATGAGCAGAAAAGAGACTTTCTCCTGTGACCCACAATGAAGTGGATGGGGTGAGGGAGTCATTTCTGAAAAGCTTTAAGAAAGTGGGGGCAGAGGGCAGATAGTTTGCAGGTGGGTGAATGTATTCTATGGAGCAGAGTTACCCACCCAAACTGAGCTAGGTGAGTGAGAATATATAGAAGAAACTGATCCATGAGACACAGAGGAGATAAAGTAAAGGCACATGTTTCTTTGCATGGAGAATGAGGAAATTTAAAGGTTTGTGGATGACACTTCTTGTCCTGGCTACCACAAAATAAATGAATGTTTGAGAAACTGTCTGAGAACTAGAACCCCAGGAACCAAAGATAAGTGGAGGATACATAGCATTAAAATTATATTTCATTGGATCCATGAAAGGTAGGTAAAGAGAAGAATGAAGCATACCATCTTAATGTACACTAGTCTGTTGAGATTATCACTTTACTTGGCATGACCAAGAGAGTGAAGAAAAAAAAAATTTTTATACAGCATTGGAGTTTGGAATGAAATTACTTTATTCCCTAATTGGCAACAACCTACTGAAAGATATTGATAGTACCAATCTAAAAAATGCAGGATTGAAAACTGAATTGAAGCCCCATCAACATACATCATTGTAAGATGAGAGAAAGCAGGGAGTAAAATGGAAGAAACCACAAGGGATCATCAGGGAGACTTTGATGGGCAGGAACAGGAAACCCCAGGGTCTGAGGCAACTCCTTCCCCTCTGCACCTCCCCCTGAGAAGAACACTGTGCACCCTCTGGTGGTTGCAAGTGTCCCCTGAAGTTCAGCACCCTCATGTACCCTGCTGGGGAAGTTTTTGCCTGGGGTCACCCTGATTTCCCCTCACTGTGTCTTACAGAGTAATACACAGTTGTGTCTTCTTCTTTTATGTTGGTAATTTTAAGAGAGACTGTGCTTGTAGGGTTGTCTCTGGAGATTGTGAATCTCTCTTGAACTGATGGAGAGTAGTACTGAGAAATTCCAGTTGGTTTACTCACTTGTGCCACCCACTCCAGCTAGAGCCTGGCAAACCCAGTTCTTGCTTATTCAGTAAAGGTGAATCCAGAGGCTTTGCAGGAGAGGCTCAGAGAACTTCCAGGCTTTCTCATGTCTCCCCCTGACTCCATCAGCTGAACATCATACAGGACACCTGCAAACAGGAACCAGAATCAGAACAGCCCCAGGTAGAGTAGTCACAGCTGAACCTGATAGAGGAGGGAGGTTGCCTTTGAAAGGGATGAGGAAGCCCAGATCAGTGCAGTCCCCATGGTGGTGGACCATGAGGAAGGACAGAGACACAGGTGGGCTCTTCTTCAGCAGCTGTGGGGACAGGAGACAAGCTCATTTTCATGGGCACAGGAGGGGCTGCATTTACATGTGTCTCTCCCTGTGCACTAATAGGAGCTGCCCAGCAGGGCTCCTCCCAACATGGGGAGGATATCAGAGAAGGCAGGTAGAAAAGGATTCCTGGGATGTAATGTGTGTGTGTGTGACATAAAGAGGATCAAATTAAAGAGATGGACATAGCATATTTATATATTGAAAAAAACATTTCAAAATGTCACTTCTTTATGTTGTCCATAAAGTCAATGCAGTAATAAAAAAAAATCCCTGAATATAGTTTGCATATTATCAGGGTGATTTTACAATATCTTTAAAAATGTACATTGTCATGATTAGCTTAGGACCAAGGTAAAAGGGAAAAAAATGAAGTACATCCTTGACCATATTTCAGGACAAAATCTTTAAAACTGAGTGGCATTGGTATAATTCTAAAAAATATTTAACATTTGCAGTTATAAATATATCAACCTGGATATTTTTGTGGATATGTTTTTAATATTATTACTAAATTGAATCACTTTATTGTTAAAGGCTTAGTCATATCCTCTCCTTCTCTCTGAGTCAATTTGGGTATTTCATATCTTTCTAGGAATGTAACAACTTCACCTAAGTTAAATAATTTATTACAATTCTCTTGCTCATAGGATTCCTTTTTAATCATTATTTTTAATTCTTTAAAGTCAGTAGTTATGTCTCTTCTATCCTGCTTTATCCTAGAAATTTGGGTCTTCTCTCCATCTTTTTTTACCCTGGTCAATTTAAGGAAAGGTCATCAACTTCAATGACTGATCTTTTCACCAAAACAGTTTTGGTTTCATTGACTTATTTGTACTGTCTAATTCATTGATTCCCACTCTAATTTTTAGTATCTCCTCTCTTCTTTTCACTTTAGATTTATTTTGCTATTATTTTCCAATTTCTAAGAAAGAGTGATTAATATTTTTGAAGCCTTTTTTTAAAAATATAAGTTTTTAAAGCCATGCATTTCCCTCTGTAAGATATACTTTATCTGTATCATGATTTTGGTCTGTTGCATTACATTTTCATTCATCTCAAAGTATTTTAATATTTTCCTCTTGATTTCTTCTTTGATAAATTGATTAATCTAGGAGTTCATTTTTAATAATTTTTTTTATTTTTTAAAAGATTAGATTACATAAATGTTGCACAAAAAATATAGGGATTTACATATG